>ONZH01008255.1:0-61235 GCA_900303285.1 Rhinella marina
CACCATTGACCCCTCCCAGGAGCTCTTTTCGGGTCCTTTTTCAGATGTGCCGGAAGAATCCCAGGAGCTAGCAGAGGAATTTGTTTGTAGTGATGCCCAAACACTTGAGTTTTCGCCATCTCCTGCTGATGTGGACCCTGAGCCAGCATCTGTTATCATGAGCGATGATGATGATGAGACGCAGTTGCCATCAAGGGAGGCTGTTGGAATGTCCAGTGGGCAGCAGGAGGAGCAGAGTGAGGAAGTGGAAGAGGAGGTGGTGGATGACGAAATGACCGACCCCACTTGGCCAGGGGTGATGTCCAGCGAGGAAAGCAGTGGAGAGGTGGTGGTCTGCGCAGCACCGAAAAAGGCAGCAAGAGGCAGAGGGATGTCCAGAGGCAGAGGGATGTCCACAGGCAGAGGGATGTCCACAGGCAGAGGGATGTCTAGAGGCAGAGGACAGTCCAGACAGAGAAGTGAGGCCACAGCCAGCAGGGCCGAAGCTGTTCCCGGCAGCGGGCAGTCGCGCGAAGCTCCCCCATCGAGGCCTCGTACTTCTGTGGTGTGGAGATTTTTTAATGTTTGTGCGGATGACAAACTGAGCGCGGTTTGCACACTCTGCCACTCAAAACTGAGTAGGGGCTCTGAGAAGAGCAATCTGACCACCTCAGGCATGCGGCGTCACTTGGAAGTCAAGCACTGGGCTGAGTGGGAGAGAGCAAACGCAATACAACCTGCGCCCGGTCTTGCTGCCACTGCCTCTTCTCCTGTGTTGTGTGCTGCCACTGCGGTCCAGACCTCCAGCCAGGACACCTCCACATCTGCCTCTGCCTCGGCTACTTTGGGGCCTTCTCCTTCAGCCTCCCCTTCCCCCGCCTCTTCGCCTGCACCTTCACACTCCTCGTCCCAACAACTGTCCATCTCGCAGGCGTTCGACCGCAGGCGGAAGTACGCCTCGAGTCACCCCAAGCCCAAGCCTTTAAACTGCCACATCTCCAAACTGCTGGCCCTGGAGATGTTGCCGTTTAGGCTTGTGGAGACGCAGGCCTTCCGCGACCTGATGGCGGCTGCCGCACCTCGCTATTCCGTCCCCAGCCGCCACTACTTTTCCCGGAGTGCCGTCCCCGCCCTGCACCAGCACGTGTCGCGTAACATCAGGCGGGCCCTGAGGTACGCAGTCAGCCGCAAAGGTCCACTTGACCACCGACTCGTGGACAAGCGCTTGCGGCCAGGGACGATACATCTCTTTGACGGCACACTGGGTGAATGTAGTGGAAGCGGGGACGGGGGTCGCAAACAGAGACGGCCTACCTACCACCCCCGCCCAAGATTGCCAGCATGGGTTCTGATAAACCCCCCTCCTCCTCCTCCTCCTCCTCGCCTTAACATCGCCCTCAGCCGCTAGCTGGAAGCGTTGCAGCACTGGCGCGGGGAGACGTCAGCAGGCGGTGCTTAAGCTCATCAGCTTGGGCGACAGGAAGCACAGCGCCCCAGAGGTGAGGGACGCCATATTGCAGCAGACGGAGATGTGGCTGTCGCCGCTGCAGCTAGGACCAGGCATGGTCGTGTGCGATAACGGCCGTAACCTGGTGGCGGCTCTGGAGCTTGCCGAACTCAATCACGTACCATGCCTGGCCCACGTTTTTAATCTGGTAGTCCAAAAATTTCTAAAGACTTACCCCAACCTGGCAGAGCTACTGGTGAAAGTGCGGCGCTTGTGCGCTCACTTTCGGAAGTCAACTGTAGCTGCTGCTAGCTTAAAAAAAGCTCCAGCAACGCCTCCATTTGCCTGAACATCGGCTGTTGTGCGACCTGCCGACTCGCTGGAATTCCACCTATTCCATGTTGGCCAGGGTGTGTGAGCAGCAGAGAGCATTGATGGAGTACCAGATTATGAATCCACGCGTGCCTCCAACTCAGCTCCCTCAGTTTGCCAACCACGAGTGGCCATGGATGGCAGACATATGCGATGTACTGCGTATCTTTGAGGAGTCCACCAAGAAGGTCAGCAGCGAGGACGCTATAGTGAGCGTAACCATCCCGCTCCTATGCGTCCTTAAAGAATCCTCATCGCAATAAGGGAGAACGCATTGCACGCAGAGGAGACGGGGGTAGGAGGAGACGCAACGGAGCTACACAGTCAGACCACACTTTTGTCTGCTTCACGGTGGCAGTTGCAGGAGGATGAGGATGTGGAGGAGGAGGACGACGTGGAGGTGGCTGTGGAAGAGGAGGAGGATGCTGGCGGCGAGGGTAGCAGTCAGGCTGTGTGCGTCCCATTGGTTCAGCGCGGATGGGGCGGAGAGGAGGCGGAAGAGGAAGAGGAGGAAATGGCAAGTGATCCTTCTGGAGGGGGCAGTGACGTCATGCCTATTCAGAGTCTGGCACACATGGCTGACTTCATGCTGGGCTGCTTTTCCCGGGACACACGTGTTGTCCGGATAGTGGAGAACAAACTGTACTGGGTCTTCGCTCTCCTGGACCCCCGGTATAAAGATAACGTCTCCTCTTTTATTCCGGTAGAGGAGAGAACAAATCGATTGCTGGAATACCAGAGGGAACTCGTGCAGAACATGATGGAGATTTTCCCACCCACCATCGCTGGCGGCAGAGAGGAGAGGGTCTCCCAGAGTCCCACAACATCTATCAGGCCCACAGCCACCAGGGGAACACTCTCCAAGGTGTGGGACACGTTCATGGCACCCCCTCGTGCAACTTCCATCACTGCGGGGCCCGCTATCAGCAGGAGGGACAAGTATCGGCGGATGTTGCGGGAGTACCTGGCAGACCGTAACCCTGTCCTCCCCGATCCCTCGGCGTCCTACACTTACTGGGTCTCCAAGTTGGACACGTGGCTGGAACTGTCCCTGTACGCCTTGGAGGTGCTTGCCTGCCCTGCCGCCAGCGTGCTATCAGAAAGGGTGTTCAGCGCAGCCGGGGGCATTATAACCGATAAGCGCAGCCGCCTGTCAACCGACAGTGCCGACAGGCTGACGCTAATCAAAATGAACAGCAAGTGGATTGACCCGGACTTTGCTTCTCCAACAGTGGAAAGCAGCCAAAAGTGAAGTGCCATCTGTATGAAGTGCCATTTCCTCCTCCACCTCCTCCTCCTCCTCCTTAACCGCCGTAGAATTTGCTCCGTAAATAAGAAAAATTTATATATTTATGGCTCACCTCTTGGGCCTCCACAAAATGTTTAAGAGGTGTCACCTCTTGGGCCTCCACATAATTTTTTTAAGAAGGTCTCACCTCTTGGGCCTCCACAAAATGTTTAACAGTCTCACCTCTTGGGCCTCCACAAAATGTTTAAAGGTCTCACCTCTTGGGCCTCCACAAAATGTTAACAGGTCTCACCTCTTTGGGCCTCCACAAAATGTTTAACAGGTCTCACCTCTTGGGCCTCCACAAAATGTTTAACAGGTCTCACCTCTTGGGCCTCCACAAAATGTTTCCAACAGGTCTCACCTCTTGGGCCTCCACAAAAATGTTTAACAGGTCTCACCTCTTGGGCCTCCACAAAATCTTTAAGATCTCACCTCTTGGGCCTCCACAAAATGTTTAACAGGTCTCACCTCTTGGGCCTCCACATAATTTTTAACAGGTCTCACCTCTTGGGCCTCCACATAAATTTTTAAAACGTCTCACCTCTTGGCCTCCACATAATTTTTAACACGTCCTCTCTTTGGGCCTCCACAAAAATGTTTTAAGAGGTCTCACCTCTTGGGCCTCCACATAATTTTTAAGAGGTCTCACCTCTTGGGCCTGCCACAAAATGTTTAAGAGGTCTCACCTCTTGGGCCTCCACATAATTTTTTAACAGGTCTCACCTCTTGGGCCTCCACAAATGTTTAACAGGTCTCACCTCTTGGGCCTCCACAAATAATTTTTAACAGTCTCACCTCTTGGGCCTCCACATAATTTTTAATACGGTCTCACCCTCTTGGGCCTCCACAAAATGTTTAAGAGTCTCACCTCTTGGGCCTCCACATAATTTTAACAGGTCTCACCTCTTGGGCCTCCACATAAT
This sequence comes from Rhinella marina, assembly GCA_900303285.1. Classification (NCBI taxonomy): domain Eukaryota; kingdom Metazoa; phylum Chordata; class Amphibia; order Anura; family Bufonidae; genus Rhinella; species Rhinella marina. Next base: position 4,013 of record ONZH01008255.1, read on the forward strand.
TTTTAAGAGGTCTCACCTCTTGGGCCTCCACAAAATGTTTAACAGGTCTCACCTCTTGGGCCTCCACAAAAATGTTTTCTCAACACCTCTTGGTCCACTCACCTCTTGGGCCTCCACATAATTTTTAAGAGGTCTCACCTCTTGGGCCTCCACAAAAATGTTTTAACACTCACGGTCTCACCTCTTGGGCCTCCACATAAATTTTTAACACGTCTCACCTCTTGGGCCTCCACATAATTTTTAAACACGTCTCACCTCTTGGGCCTCCACATAATTTTTAAACACGGTCTCACCTCTTGGGCCTCCACATAATTTTTAACACGTCTCACCTCTTGGGCCTCCACAAAATGTTTAACAGGTCTCACCTCTTGGGCCTCCACATAATTTTTAACACGTCTCACCTCTTGGGCCTCCACATAATTTTTTAACACGTCTCACCTCTTGGGCCTCCACATAATTTTTTAATACGTCTCACCTCTTGGGCCTCCACAAAATGTTTAAGAGGTCTCACCTCTTGGGCCTCCACAAAATGTTTAAGAGGTGTCACCTCTTGGGCCTCCACATAATTTTTAAGAGGTCTCACCTCTTGGGCCTCCACAAAAATGTTTTAAGAGGTCTCACCTCTTGGCCTCCACAAAAATGTTTAAGAGGTCTCACCAAGGTCTCACCTCTTGGGCCTCCACAAAATTTTATTCAAGGTCTCACCTCTTGGGCCTCCACAAAATTTTAAAGGTCTCACCTCTTGGGCCTCCCACAAAATTTTATCAAGGTCTCACCCTCTTGGGCCTCCACAAAATTTTATCAAGGTCTCACCTCTTGGGCCTCCACAAAATTTTTTTAACAGGTCTCACCTCTTGGGCCTCCACAAATTTTTAATCAGGTCTCACCTCTTGGGCCTCCACAAATTTTTTCAACAGGTCTCAGGTCACCTCTTGGGCCTCCACAAAATTTTATCAAGGTCTCACCTCTTGGGCCTCCACAAAATTTTATCAAGGTCTCACCTCTTGGGCCTAAACAAAATTTTTAACAGGTCTCACCTCTTGGGCCTCCACAAAATTTTCCATGAGCCTCTGGCCAGCCCACGGCCTCTTCCTGCCTTTTGCGGTCCTACGCATCCCTCAACATCCCCACTGCTTTACCTGCTAGACATGACACTGGGCCAGGTCGGGTCACTGACATCTCAAGCGCCAACAATTTGGGCATTTTAAGGCTTCTGCATGTGTTTGAGTTGTTTTTACATTTTAAAGAAGACATGTCTGACCACATCTCTCACACACACACACACAATGACAATTAGGGGTGGGGTCTATTTGCTTTCCCCCTTTGCCTATGCCATCTGTGGTTGTCATAGGCAACGTGATTTTAAGGGGTGCAGAATTTCATCTTCTTTTTTGTCTAGTTTGGCTTGGGGTCCCTGGCAATGTAGAGGAAAGAAGGTTTCCTTGTATGGTCTCACTTTACAGAGAGGTTATATTGTCTTTGGAGTGTATTGTTGAGAGGCTGTGATAGTGGCGTAATAGTGCGACTTGGGCGCGTTATATGCACCCAGACATGCTTCCCCTGCTGTCCCAGTTGCATTCCAGCAGTGTTGGCATCCTTTTCTGAGGTTTCAGGGTGGACTTGGTGACCTCCAAGTGGTCGAATTGAGATTTCCAAGTGGCGAGCATTTTTTTCCCATAGACTATAATGGGATTCGATAGTCGGTCGAATAGTCGAATTTCGCGGTCTATTCGAATCGAATTTCGAACTTTCGAATATTTCACTACTCGCTCATCTCTAATAACATATACTTGGAATTAAATCTGCATGTGTAGTATGTAGATTTCTTTACAGATTTCAGAGCAGATTAAGCTATGGAATCACTAATTGAATTGTGGAAACAACAGACAGGGATGGTGTTGATCTGAAAATCTGCAACATGCCTAAAATCCACTGAAGATTTTTCACTCTTAGACCAGTGTCAGATGAGCATATTCAGTCTGGGAAACATGCCCCATGTGGGAACAGTACCTCCCAGAATAAACAGTGCTCCTCTGAAGTGAACTTGGAGCATCATAATGATTTGATGGCCAAGTCTGCTGCACTGTAGTCACATAATGCCATGACTACAATTCAGTAGTCCCGCAGTATGATGTGAGTAGTTTTCATTCCAAGAAATGCTGCTCACACAAGGAGCATGTTTCCCAGATTGAATCAGTATTTTTAAGCCAAAGCCAGAAGTGGGTCCAAAAGATGAAAGAGATACAATAAATGCAGATATTTCCATTATAGGTTTTCCCTGTAGGTTCCACTCCTGCTTTTGGTTTACAAAATACTGATGGAAAATACTGATCAAAAACTGACCTTGCGAAAGTGGCCTACAACATACAGTATTTAATGAAGGTCAACATTAGAAGTAAATAGCAAAAATATCATACCGGAATAACGCGCTCCAGGCAAACATTGAAATTCTTTTTCACATTTGGTTTTAGCTTCTTCAAGGAAAATCTTGTCTCACCAATAAATTCATTGTGACCAAATTTGTCCTCATCACAAACAGAAATTCTGAAATTAAAGTGACAATGTTTTTTTTTTAAAAACTATAATAAAGAGTGCATGAAGAGGTAAAATATTCTAAGGTATCAAAGAGCATATAAATCTGATGTGTAACATGATACAATGGAAATAGTAAAATTTCATGTAATAGATAAGCATTTTCTTGAAAAGAATGGAAATTAAGTTGTTACGCTTAAAGGGGTTATCCCAAGATTAATGTAAAAAATTAAATCAGAGATCACAAAGTACATGACAATCTATATGTATTTCTAAGCAAGCTAGAACCAGCCGTGTACTTGGATTCAGACCACTCAACATTAATTGCTCCAGTTGCTGTGCTCAATTTATTTCCACCTGGAAGCTCAGGGAGGGAGCCTGTCCTTTCTCAGCGTGCATGTCCTTTAGGCTTCCTGTTACCGTCACAGCTTCTGACAGTCAATACAGCTGATGACAGTTGAAGGATGGAACTGAGCATGTGTGTCCAAATAAAAAAAAAATAAGTAAACTGCCATTTTGTGAAAAATTAGCAACTTTTTTTCAATTTTATACCACTCTGCCAACTTTAAAAAAAAGTGGATGGGGTTTAGCAGGGGGGGGGGGGTTCCAATAGATTTACTAGAATTCAACACCAGAAACCAGCTTAAATTATAGAGCAAATCTATGCCAGCTCATAGCTAGCTTGGATTTGCTTTTCTGGTGCAAAGACTGCCAGAAAAGTAAGACATCTTACTATGTCTCAGGGCTCATGAACATGAATGTGTCCCTTTTGCAGTCCACAAATTGCTGATCTGCAAAACATGGATACCGAACGTGTTCGTTCATTTTGTAAAACAGATCGTCCAGCCCTCAATAGAGAAGTCCTATCTTTGTCCATGATACGAACAAGAATAGGACATGTTATATATTTTTTTGAGGGGCCGTGGAACGGACGTGTGGATATTTTGTGGCCCCATTGAAGTGAATGGGTCAGCATTCAACCCTCAAAAAATGTGGTCATATGTGGATCTAAACCACGGTCATATGCATGAGCCTTTACTCCTGTACACTTTTTATTAAGACAGGTGCATAGAATAATTTCTCCCCATGGTCTTAAGTTACAATCTTTTAAAGGGGTATTCCCATCTGAGATGTTGATGGTATATCGATAGAATATGCTATCAATGTCAAATTGGTGTGGGTCACACCTCTGGGACGTACTCTTACAGATGTGCCCACACTTAACTGATCACTTATCTCAACATGTCCTGAGATATGTGTCACGAACTGACGTTATATCTAAATTAGATAAATTGCAATACAACTTTCAAACACCAGGTGGCGCATGGTGTTACTAGCTATACAACGTTCAGACAGCAGGTGGCGCATTGTGTTACTAGCTAATACCTGAACTTAAGGTATTCACTTCAAGTGTTTGTCTTAAAATTTAACATATATAAAAAATATATTGTATACATTAAACAAATCCCTCCAAGGGATGCTCTTTTTTTTTTTACTTGTGCCATTGTTCACCACAATTCTATATGCCGTATACTATGATTTAGATACACTTGGTGTCAGTATACAGTGCTAGTCTAGTATTATATTTGTCATATGCAAAACACACACCAACCACAGTATTATACAGAGATTATTATTTACTTTTAACAGTCCCATTACATGTTACAAATGTACATAATACAATTCAGCCACATTGGGTGTTAGTATATGCCTCAATTTTTGCATGACATTTAAAACAGCTATTATCTGCTGAGCTGTGTATCTAATCCCATCATGTTTGATACTGTCTGCAGAGCTGTGTATCTAATCCTATTCTGGGTGACAGTGTCTGCTAAACTGCGTATCTAATCCTATTATGTGTGATACTGCCTGCTGATTTGTGCATATAATCATATCATGTGTGATACTGTTTGCAGAGTTGTGTATCTAATCCTATCAGGTGTGATACTGCCGCTTAGCTATGTATCTAATCTTATCATGTGTGATACTGTCTGCTAAACTGGGTATCTAATACTATCCTGTGTGATACTGTCTGCAGAGCTGTGTATCTAATCCTATCTTGTGTGACAGTGTCTGCTAAACTGCTTATCTAATCCTATCATGTGTGATACTGTCTGATAAACTGTGTATCTAATCCTATCATGTGTGATACTGTCTGCTAAACTGTGTATCTAATCCAATCACGTGTGATACTGTCTGTTGGGCTGTGTATCTAATCATACCTTCTATGATATTGTCTGCTGAGATGCTGTATCTAATTTTGTTCTGTGTAATACTGTCTGCTGAGCTTTGTATCTAATCCTATTAGGTATGATACTGTCTATGAAGCTATTATATGTTTTTGTATATAGTGTGATACTGTATGCTGAACTGTGTATCTAATCCTACCTTGTGTGATACTGTTGGCTGAGCTGTGTATCTAATCCTACCTTGTGTGATACTGTCTGTTGAGCTGTGCATCTAATCCTACCTTGTGTGATACTTTCTGCTGAGCTGTGTATCTAATCCTACCTTGTGTTATACTGTCTATGAAGCTATTGTGTTTATCTCTATAGAGTGTGATACAGATAGAGATAAGGAGCTCTCCTTTGTGTAAATACTGTACACTCAGCCACTGCTCAGATAAGAGAGGTGGGGGAGGTGCTCATGTATTTCAGTCCCTGTATTTCCCTGTTTGTGGATGAGCCCTGATTATAAGTAAAGTAAGTTAAATAAGCCCATTCATGTTGCTACTGGAATACATGACACAAAACATGTTTATTGTCTTTAGTCTCAGAGGCGGAGCTTGTTTTTAGAAACAAAAATTTCCACAGAGCACTACATGCCACTGATTTTGTCCCCCTTACATTTTATTTTTTAATTATTTTGGCAGTTCGGACTTTCACCCATTGGCAGACCCAGGTGTGTGGACCTTTAGAAAAAAATGCTTGAGTACTCCTGATTCAGGGTTTAATTTTAGCAAACTTTAATTATGGGTTTAATGCAGAAAATAACATTTGCACCATTTTTATTTACAACCTATCCAAATCCTAGTGAATTACCATCGTGTAGCTGTAGTCTAGAACCACAGCATGGATCTAGGGCTGCTCTTTACTCTTCCATGGATAACATGAAAACCTTTAGGGCCCTTGCAGACGAGCATGCTGCGGTTTGCTCTCCGGTCTGAAGACGGAACGGAATGCTTCTAGGAGCATTTTGTTGTCTTCAGTTCAGTTTTGCCCCCATTGACAATGAATGGGGACAAAACTGAAGCGTTTTATTCCGGTATTGAGTCCCTATGACGGAACTCAATACCGGAATTATAAAACGCTAGTGTGAAAGTAGCCTTAACAGACTTTCACACAGCTTATCTGTAAACTAATTAAGGACTCTATCTCCAAGACCATACTTCTGTTTGTTGGTGTATTGCAATTTATTCCTCCAACTCTCTGTTTCCTGCTTATATCCATGTTTCTTTAGAGATTTTTTCATTCCTGGCCTTGAAGAAGCGACCTCAGTCTCGAAAGCTTGCCACTTTATAAGATCATGTACTTAAGGCAACTTTCACACTAGCGTTTTTTTCATAGGGGCTCAATACCGGAAAAAAACTCTTCAGTTTTGACCCCATTCATTGTCAATAGGGACAACACTGAACTTAAGAGAACAGAGAACTACGGAACTACGCTCCTGCCCCATTCACTGTAATGGGGGAGGGCTGTTGATCCGGCTGCAGCATGGCAAGTTTGATATGAACGCATAGCACCCGCTCTGAATCCTGACCTGTTCATTTCAATGGCTCTGTGTTTGTTGTTTGTTAGCCTTCATTTTTTTTATCATGAGCGTGAAAAACACATCAAAACGCATTGCACCCGCGCTGAAAAAACTGAACAACTGAACGCAGTCGCAGACAAAACTGACTGAACTTGCTTGAAAAATGGTGCGAGTTTCCCTGAACGCATCCGGACCTAATCCGTCACGCTCGTGTGAAAGGAGCCTGAGTGTCCAGGCCTCATATTTACTGCTTATCTCAACGCTCCGGTCTACATTCCCTGTGTCTTTATTACCTGACTATTCACCCTTGTATCCAGCTATTCTTTTATTAGTCCCTGATTAAGGTAAATACAGTTCCTCCTCTATTGTTCTAACCTAGACGTGTAAATGTAAGGCTTTACTTCTTCTGAGACATTGGTCATCATTCAAAATGCAAACTTCCTAAGTGCACAAAATCATATTATACCAGAATTGTAACTAATGAAATATTCACTGCAATGTTTTTGCTTCCCACAACTATCACCCCTATTTTCCTGCACTGCCTAAAACACCCTAAATCCCTGCACCCAGCAAGGAACTTCTAATCTCTCCCACCATCTGACCTCCTGCTCAGATCTGTTCAGGAGATAGTGCGGGAGGTGATGACAAAAGCAAGCAGAGTTAGTGCAGAGATGTTGGACCATGAAAATGGAGATAGTGCGGGAGATGATGACAAAAGCAAGCAGAGCTAGTGCAGAGATATTGGACCATGAAAATGGAGATAGTGAGGGAGATGATGACAAAAGCAAGCAGAGCTAGTGCCGAGATGTTGGATCATGAAAATGGAGATAGTGAGGGAGATGATGACAAAAGCAAGCAGAGCTAGTGCCGAGATGTTGGATCATGAAAATGGAGATAGTGAGGGAGATGATGACAAAAGCAAGCAAAGCTAGTGCCGAGATGTTGGACCATGAAAATGGAGATAGTGCAGGAGATGATGACAAAAGCAAGCAGAGCTAGTGCAGAGATGTTGGACCATCAAAATGGAGATAGTGCAGGAGATGATAACAAAAGCAAGCAGAGCTAGTGCCGAGATGTTGGACCATGAAAATGGAGAAAGGGAGGGAGATGATGACAAAAGCAAGCAGAGCTAGTTCAGAGATGTTGGACCATCAAAATGGATATAGTGCAGGAGATGATGACAAAAGCAAGCAGAGCTAGTGCAGAGATGTTGGACCATGAAAATGGAGATAGTGCGGGAGATGATGACAAAAGCAAGCAGAGCTAGTGCAGAGATGTTGGACCACCAAAATGGAGATAGTGCGGGAGAGGATGACAAAAGCAAGCAGAGTTAGTGCAGATATGTTGTACCTGTTGAAGACAGAAGAAATGGCTGTTAAATCCATGCCATGTTTAACTGCATGACACTTAGCTAGGAAGACACTTTGCGTAGAAGACCAGTGCATGCACCTCGCACCAGTGCAACCCTCAAGTTGTGTCTACATTTATACACAACTCTTCAGGCATTATCACACACAATAGGTTTAGATGTTCAACGTTGTAGACAGTATCACACATAATAGGATTAGATACACAACTCTTCAGACAGTATAACACACAATAGGCTTAGATGCACAAAACTGCTGACAGTATCACACATAATAGGGTTAGAGACACTGCTGATCAGGCAGTATCACACATAATAGGGTTAGATACACTGCTGATCAGGCAGTATTACACATAATAGGATTAGATATGCAGTTCAGCAGACAGTATCACATATGATAGGATTAGATACACAACTCTTCAGGCAGTATCACACACAATAGGCTTAGATGCTCAACACTGTAGACAGTATCACACCTGATATGATTAGATACACTGCTGAGCAGAGAGTATCACACACAACAGGCTTAGATACATGACTCTGCTGACAGTATTACATATGATAGGATTAGATACACAGCCCAGCAGGCAGTATCACACATGATATGATTAGATACACAACTCTTCAGGCAGTATCACACACAATAGGTTTAGATGCACAAGGCTGCAGACAGTATCACACATGATAGGATTAGATACACAGCTTAGCAGACAGAATCACACACAATAGGCTTACATAAACGACTCTGAAGACAGTATCACACATGATAGCATTAGATACACTGCTGATCAGGCAGTATCACACATAATAGGATTAGATACACAGTTCAGCAGACAGTATCATACATGATAGGATTAGATACACAGCGAAGCAGGCAGTATCAGACATGATGTTTGTATTTTGGATTTAGTTTTCCTTTATTCTCATGTGTTTGACCTTCACACACTTAATAGTCTCAGTAGATCTCAGCACATTTAGCTGGGTCTGCCGATAGATTTCTCATATCTGAGGCCAGCAGCTCTAAACAAAAGAAAAAGCAGCTGAGCAATCAGCTAAATGTGGAGCACTCACTGCCCAGTGGTTGTGACATGTATTGCAGTTTTTTAGAGTTTAGTTACAATCTCGTGATATCATGTTGTTTTGCTGTCAGGACAAAACTGACACCACTCTGAGTTTGGAGATAAGTTAAGTGTGGAAGCATCTGTATCTCCAGAACAATGCCCTTAAATTGAAAGGAGAGTACGCGGTACTCGGTCAGCACAGTGCAGAGCCGGCCCAGAGAAGAAATAGGAGCGCCGGACCCGGAGCGGAGCCACGGCGCAGGACAGGTAAGAGAGGTTTTTATTTTAACCTTATGTGGCTAGGTGGGCTGATCTGAGGTCTGAAGAGGGGTCCCGGCACCTTATACATACAAGTGAGCGCTTCCATAATGGAAGCGCTCACTTGTATTTGCTTTATAAGATGCACCGCAATTTTCCCCCTACTTTTGGGGGGGGGAAGTGTGTCTTATAAAGCGAAAAATATGGTATATTTTGCAGTTACTAAAAAGAGACTGTTTAATTCAGTTTACATTTACCCCTGGCCTGATTCTTTCTTCTACATTTCCACTGCATTGATCCCCAGGAAACAATGGCCAGAGGGAGTATATCGTGACTCAACACCTCATCAGGGCCACTACCACTCCCATCCGCCGTAGTGGCTCCTAAGGAGCTTGCTGCAGGAATACCACTTTAAACTTAAGTGCTCATCCCAGAATGAATAAAATATTGCAGCTAGAGATGAGTGAGCATGCTCGGCTGAGCGTACTCGGGAGCAATTTTCGAGTAGTAGCGTATGCATTTTATAATCTGTATGCTAATGCATACGCATCTTATAATGTGTACACTAATGCGTACGCATCTTCTAAATTTGTACGCTAATGCTTACAAATTACAAGATGCGTACGCATTAGAGTACAGATTAGAAGATGCGTACGCAACTACTCGAAAATTGCTCCCGAGTACGCTCGGCCGAGCATGCTCGCTCATCTCTAATTGCAACTGAAGGGACCACTGTATACTCATCTTCAATTATAATATAGTTAATATAGTTATAATGAGTTCTCATCTTCAATCATAATATGTGATAAAGTTATGCTTAGACATTTAGTTTGTATGTTCCTTGTAAAGTTGGGTCATAAACCATTATGTTTGCTCTTATGGGTCACACATGGGCAGTCACTACAGTTTTCAACTAGAACAACCTGTGGTCTTACCCCTTCTACAGTATAATATAAAGCTGTTACAATGAGAATCTCTCACCCTGAAGGAGTTAGTGTGACTAGGCATTACATTGTCCCCTGTAATACTTCATTCATCCTGCTGTGGCCAGCTACCCTCATCTTCTCTGGTAATGGCAACAGATTGTAAAAACTGAACCTATGGTTATCAACTAATTACCGATGGACACCAATTTCCAAAAGGGTTGACCAGATGTCACAACTAGAGATGAGCGAGCATACTCGTCCGAGCTTGGTACTCGTTCGAGTATTAGGGTACTCGTAAGTACTCGCAGCTCGGACGAGTATCTCGCCATACTCGAGGAAATGGCAACTTCCGCATCGTGCTTTTTTGGCGCCTAAAAACACAGCCCATAACAAGCCAGGAGACTCTGCGTACCACCCAGCATCACGTGGGGCCCTTACATGTCGATAGCAGGGGTTGGCTGGCCTGATCAGGTGACCCAGGAATATACTACCGACTGGCCGCGGTGCTCGTCTCAGATGCCGTCTGGATGTCGTTGGGGATAGAGCTGCTGCCTTTCAGGGACAGTGTTAGGGCCTGCATTTAGTTGTCTGTTAGGCAGGGATCACCCACAAAGAACCCAACAGCCCTTCTAAGGGCTAGAAGACATTTTATTTTATTATTTTTGTTACTTGGCTGGCTGGCACTAGTAGTGCAGCTATCGCCATATCTAACCCTGTTTTTTTTTATTGTTCTATCTCAGTGATACAAATCCATTGCACACAGCACTGTGGAACCATTCTTTGTGTCACAGTTCAGCACTGACTCACTCCAATCCATATATACTGTCCAGGTGACACTTTCTGTACGTCACAGAATACAACCAAGTCATTTGCTACCAATATCATCTACAGCTTGATCCAGAAAACTCTCTGTGCGACATTTGTCTGGGTCGCAGACTAAATAGTCACCGTTAACAGGGTGTCAGTGAGTTCTACCATAGTTCTTGCACGTCACGTTCCCAAAAAAACAAAATTGTAAAAAAAATATAAAAAAACAAATATAAAAAAAAAATTATTTTTTCAGTTGTTTTAGCTCAGTGATACAAATCCATTTTACTCGGCTTTGTGTAACCTTTCTGTGTGTCACAGTTCAGCACATTCGCTCCCATCCGTATATACTGTCCAGGTGACACTTTCTGTACGTCACACAATACAACCAAGTCATTTGCTACCAATATCATCTACCGCTCGATCCAGAAAACTCTCTGTGCGACATTTCTCTGGGTCGCAGACTAAATAGCCACCGTTAACAGGGTGTCAGTCAGTCCTACCATAGTTCCTGCACGTTACGTTCCCAAAAAAACAAAATTTTAAAAAAATATAAAAAACAAATATTAAAAAAAATTATTTTTTCAGTTGTTTTAGCTCAGTGATACAAATCCATTTTACTCGGCTTTGTGTAACCTTTCTGTGTGTCACAGTTCAGCACATTCGCTCCCATCCGTATATACTGTCCAGGTGACACTTTCTGTACGTCACACAATACAACCAAGTCATTTGCTACCAATATCATCTACCGCTTGATCCAGAAAATTCTCTGTGCGACATTTGTCTGGGTCGCAGACTAAATAGCCACCGTTAACAGGGTGTCAGTCAGTCCTACCATAGTTCCTGCACGTTACGTTCCCAAAAAAACAAAATTAAAAAAAATAAAATAATTTTTTCAGTTGTTTTAGTTCAGTGATACAAATCCATTTTACTTAGCTGCATGTAACCTTTCTGTGTGTCACAGTTCAGCACACTCGCTCCAATCCGTATAATCTGTCCAGGTGACACTTTCTGTACGTCACTTAATTCTACCGGACTTAATTTTTTATTTTTTTTTTATCATACACCTATATACAAAAAATGTTGAACCCCAGGGCTAAGGGTCGAGGGCGAGGGCGTGGGGGCATTCAATTACTGCAGGGGGCAGAGGCCGTGGTCCTGGGCAGGGTGAGACAGTACCCGCTGATGAGGGAGCAGGGGAATTCCGCAGAGCTACACTCCCTAGCTTCATGTCTCAACTTACAGGGACACGTGGTAGAGGACTGTTGAAACCACAACAGTGCGAACAGCTGATCTCGTGGATTGCGGACAATGCTTCAAGTAATTTGTCCACCAGTCAGTCTTCCACGCAGTCCACCCACGTTACCCAAGGGAGCACTCCTCTAGCTCCTCCACCTCAACCTCCTTCCCCCCAGTCTGCCCCCTCCCAGGAAAATTTGGAATGCGATCCGGCATACTCTCAGGAACTGTTTTCTGGACCCTTCCCAGAGTCACAAACCACTTCTCAGGTTGCTGCTGACCTCGTTCCCGATGCCCAAGTTTTCCAACTGTCGCAGTCTGTGGGTGATGATGATGATGATGACAATGTTGAGTTAGTGGAAGAAGTTTGTAAAGAGGTGTCGGACGATGAGGAGACACGGTTGTCAGACAGTGGTGAAGTTGTTGTTAGGGGAGGAATTCCGAGGGGGGAGCAGACTGAGGAATCGGAGGATGACGAGGTGACTGACCCAAGCTGGGTTGATATGCCGAGTGAAGACAGTGCTTCTGAGGCGGAGGCGAGTGCTGCACCAGAACAGGTTGTAAGACGCAGTGGTGTGGCCAGAGGGAGAAGCAGGGCCAGAGCTGGTGCATCAGCAGCAACTGTTTCACGTAGGGAAGCTCCCGTGGCGAGGCCTAGATGTTCGCAAGTCTGGAGGTTCTTTAAAGAAAGTGAGGATGACCGACGGACTGTGGTGTGCAACCTGTGCCACACCAGGATCAGCAGGGGTGCCACCACTACTAGCCTAACCACCACCAGCATGCGCAGGCATATGAGTGCTAAACACCCCACTCAATGGAACCAAGGCCGTTCACCACCCCCTGCGGGTCACACCACTGCTCCTTCCCCTGTGTCACTCGCTGCCTCTGCTAGTCAACCCCCTGCCCAGGACCCCGGCACGAGCGCCTCCCGCCGGAAAACCACACCTTCGCCTCCACGATCCTCCACAGTGTCCACCAATGTGTCCCAGCGCAGCGTTCAGCTGTCTTTACAGCAGACGCTGGAGCGCAAGAGGAAATACAGTTCCACCCACCCACATGCCCAAGCCCTCAACGTCCACATCTCCAAATTGCTTAGCCTGGAGATGCTGCCCTATAGGCTGGTAGAGACCGAGGCCTTTCGAAATCTCATGGCGGTGGCTGCCCCTCGGTATTCCGTCCCCAGCCGCCACTATTTTTCCCGATGTGCCGTCCCAGCCCTACACCAGCACGTGTCACAGAACATCATCCGTGCCCTGACCAACGCTGTTTCTGAGAAGGTCCACCTAACCACGGACACGTGGACAAGTGCTGCCGGGCAGGGACACTATATCTCACTGACGGCACATTGGGTTAACTTGGTGGAGGCTGGGACCGAGAATGACCCTGGGGCCTCTCATGTACTGCCCACACCGAGGATTGCGGGGCCTACCTCGGTCACGGTCTCTCAAACGTACTATGCCTCCTCCTCCTCCTCCGACCCCTCCTCCTCCTCCACCGAATTACCATCCGTGGGCACGGCGCCTTCAGTCGGTAGCTCTAGGCGCAGCAGCAGTGCCGTGGGTAAGCGCCAGCAGGCGGTGCTCAAACTGCTGAGCTTAGGTGACAAAAGGCACACCGCCCAAGAGCTGTTACAGGGCATCACGGCGCAGACCGATGTGTGGCTGGCACCGCTGAACCTCAAGCCAGGCATGGTTGTGTGTGACAACGGGCGTAACCTGGTGGCGGCTCTGCAACTCGGCAGACTGACACATGTGCCATGCCTGGCCCACGTGTTCAATCTTATAGTTCAGCGGTTCCTCAAGACATACCCCAATCTGTCTGATTTGCTCACCAAGGTGCGCCGCATCTGTGCGCATTTCCGCAAGTCTAGCACAGATGCTGCCACTCTCAGGGCAGCGCAGCGCCGCCTACAACTGCCCGCTCACCGACTGTTGTGCGACGTGCCCACGAGATGGAATTCCACATTAAACATGTTATCCAGAGTTTACCAGCAGCGCAGAGCGATTGTAGACTGCCAGATGTCATCTTCCACCAGAACTGGTAGTCAGGTCTCTCAGATTCCTCAAGTCTACAATGAGGAGTGGACGTGGATGTCTGATATCTGCCAGGTGTTGAGCAACTTTGAGGAGTCAACACTGATGGTCAGCGGCGATGCCGCCATTATCAGCCTCACCATCCCGCTGCTTTGCCTGTTGAAAAAATCACTGCTCAGCATCAAGTCGGATGCTTTGCGCTTGTCACAAGAGACGGTGGAGGAAGATACGTCACTTGATAGCCAGAGCACCCTCCGGTCTGTTTCTCAGCGCGTATCGGAGGAGGGGGATGAGGATGAGGAGGAAGAGGAGGAGAATGTTGGCGAGACAGTAGAGGGTACCAGTGCTCAGTCCTTAACTCTTGAGCGTGTATGGGCTGAAGAGGAGGACTTGGAGGAGGAGGAGGAGGAAATGGAGAGTCAGGCCAGTGAGGAGAGGGAATTCTTGCGTGTTGGGACTCTGGCGCACATGGCAGACTTCATGTTAGGCTGCCTATCCCGTGACCCTCGCGTTAGAAGAATTTTTTCAAACACCGATTACTGGGTGTTCACTCTCCTGGACCCACGGTACAAGCAGAACCTTTCCACTCTCATCCCTGCAGAGGAAAGGAGTATGAGAGTGAATAGGTATCAACAGGCCCTGGTGCACAAGCTGAAACAATTCTTCCCATCTGACGCCGCTAGCGGCAGAGGGCATGGTTCTGTGGGCCAAGTAGCGGGGGAGAGGAGGCGAGCAGGCAGCTTGTCCAGCACTGGCAGGGGAACGCTCTCCAAGGCCTTTGCCAGTTTTATGTCACCCCAGCAAGACACTGTCACCTGTCCCCAGTCTAGGCAGAGTAGGGGGGAGCTGTACAGAAAGATGGTGAGGGAGTACCTAGCTGACCATACCAACGTCCGTAGCGATCACTCTGCTCCATACAACTACTGGGTTTCAAAGCTGGACACGTGGCCTGAACTGGCGCTGTACGCCTTGGAGGTGCTGGCCTGCCCTGCCGCTAGCGTTCTGTCAGAGCGGGTATTCAGTGCAGCTGGTGGCGTCATCACCGATAAGCGTACACGCCTGTCAACTGACAGCGCTGACAGGCTGACGCTTATTAAAATGAACAAAGCCTGGATTTCACCGGAATTCAAATCTCCTCCGGGGGAAAGCAGCTAAAGATTTAAATAACTTATGTATCCGATTCCTCCTCTCTACTCCTCCTCCTACTCCTCCTCCTCCTCCATATCGTCTTTGCCTAATGCTGACCCAAAAAACGCCATTTTTTAGAGGTCCAACTGGCACTCTTTTAGCACAATTTTTCAGGAGGGCCCCCTACAGGCCCTCTATTCAAACAATTTTTCCAGAGGTCCCCCTACAGGCCCTCTATTCCAACAATTTTTCCAGAGGTCCACCTACAGGCCCTCTATTCCAACAATTTTTCCAGAGGTCCACCTACAGGCCCTCTATTCCAACAATTTTTCCAGAGGTCCACCTACAGGCCCTCTATTCCAACAATTTTTCCAGAGGTCCACCTACAGGCCCTCTATTCCAACAATTTTTCCAGAGGTCCACCTACAGGCCCTCTCTTCAAACAATTTTTCGGGAGGGCCCCCTACAGGCCCTCTATTCAAACAATTTTTCCGGAGGTCCACCTACAGGCCCTCTCTCCAATTCCAGTTCAAAGTTTTATTTGCGCATACTGCATGCATTTTTATTTTTGGGATAGGTGTGAAAAATAATATTACTTGCGAATCTATATTGCCAAACATTGGATACGGTAGCAAGTAGAAGACCAAACACATGCTGCTCACAGGGTTCCGCAAATTCCTGGTCCACCCGCAAATTCCTTGTCCACAATGTCATGGAGGACGAGGTTCTGTGGATGAGCAACAAGTCCTTCTGTACTGAAATCGCTGACAAAGTCTCCATCTAAGAAGCTACAGACCATTGTGGAGAGAGCGGCACAGCTCGCCATCAAAGTGAGGAACCCCAACGCCAGACTGCGCAGAGAAGATAACGAATAAATATCTCTGTGGTTATTTTTGCTAAATAAAAGTTAAATAAACCCCCCAAAAAATTCATCTGTTAATGTGCCTGATCCACCCAAGTTGAATCTGTCCCATCATGAGAAAGTCCCCCCCAAGGAGTCCCCTCTGTAACTTGCTTCCCATACAACTACCTCACCCCCCCGACACCTGTGTCTCGCCATTGTCCACCACCTCCTCAGACAACACTGGTAAATCCACACTGTCAGCACACGGAAACAGCAAAAGGTCTTGCGAATTGGGGCAGAGAATGTTCTGGGCTAGCACATCAGAGAAGGGGTGACTATGGGGTTCCAGGGAGTACGTGACCACATGCAATCTCCATCTAAAAAGTCATGCCACACTTGATCAATCTCATAATTTACGACTGTACCGGTTGATGCTAAATTTTTAAGTTGGGGTCCTGCGTCGTCATTCTAAATACATCCGGCTGTTGTCACCAACACACACGCTAGCCCAGGGGGCACTCCTCTGGCTCTTCCACCGAAACCTCCTTGCCCCACCCTGCCCCCCCACCTACAGGCCCACTCTCCAAACAATTGACGTCTTTTTTCCTATCTTTCTCTCTCTCCAAACTATTTTTCCGGATAGCTGCCATATACGGTATTAAACTGAGAAGAATACAGAGAACACATGCTACACTTGATCTAGTTCATAATTTACGACTGTACCGCTTGATGCAACAGTTTTCAAAAATCCATTCTGGCTGTTGTCACCACCACACACGCTAGCCCAGGGGGCACTCCTCTGGCTCTTCCACCGAAACCTCCTTCCCCCCAGCCTGCCCCCCCCACCTACAGGCCCACTCTACAAACAATTTAGCCGGATAGGGGACGTATCAGAAGTTTCACTCATGTTAGTTTTTGTTCTTCTTTTATCTGCCTCCTGACCTGTGATAGGCAGAGCATGGACACGTCCCCTTAGCTGCAGTGGGAAAGACACTCCCCTGGCCAGAGCAAGCTCTTTTTCCCTTTTCCGTGTTCGAAATATCCATTAAATATAGGGTCCCAAGATAGGGAACGTATACGGTATTAAACTGAGAAGAATCGATACTGCACCGGCTGATGCTAGAGCATTTCCAAATGCATTCCGGCTGTTGTCACCACCACACACGCTAGCCCAGGGGGCACTCCTCTGGCTCTTCCACCGAAACCTCCTTGCCCCACCCTGCCCCCCCACCTACAGGCCCACTCTACAAACAATTTAGCCGGATAGGGGACGTATCAGAAGTTTCACTCATGTTAGTTTTTGTTCTTCTTTTATCTGCCTCCTGACCTGTGATAGGCAGAGCATGGACACGTCCCCTTAGCTGCAGTGGGAAAGACACTCCCCTGGCCAGAGCAAGCTCTTTTTCCCTTTTCCGTGTTCGAAATATCCATTAAATATAGGGTCCCAAGATAGGGGACGTATACGGTATTAAACTGAGAAGAATCGATACTGCACCGGCTGATGCTAGAGCATTTCCAAATGCATTCCGGCTGTTGTCACCACCACACACGCTAGCCCAGGGGGCACTCCTCTGGCTCTTCCACCGAAACCTCCTTGCCCCCCACCTACAGGCCCTCTCTCCAAACAATTTACCCCTGGTAGGGGGACGTATTAGATATTGTACTGATTCTGCATTGCCTCCTGCGATAGACGGGAATGGAACCCAGATCAACTGCTTGGGAAGTAGCTATGCTCACCACTATACCACCAGCAGGCACAGCAACTGATAAGAACAGATACTAAACTTGATGTCAGCTGCAGTGCCAGCATGAGCAGTGGTGTCACCTGCAGGCGGTGATGGACCTTCGTTGCACCTAGTTGGGTGCTTCCCTAACATGTGATGGGTATTTGCCTCGCCTTTCTTGGTCTGGGTGAGCACAATTGCCATGAGGGTAACCACCAGGCTGTTGCCTGAGGATTTGGGGTAATGGTGGGATTAAGCAGCCTCAGAGGCATCCATGCATGCTGCCCCTGCTGTTTCCTGTCCATTTCCGTGGTGTTTCCATCATTTTCTGAGGTTTCCAGGTTTTCAGGCAAACTTCCCTGTGAAGAGCTTTGGTCCCCCGCAAAAATGCTCGAGTCTCCCATTGACTTCAATGGGGTTCGTTACTCGAAACGAGCACCCGAGTATCGGGAAAAATTCGTCTCGAATAACGAGCACCCGAGCATTTTAGTACTCGCTCATCTCTAGTCACAACCCCTTTAATGATAAATCTCTATGTTGGAGTTAGAATTCCTGTGGATTAAAAAACCCAAAAGTAACAAGTAAGCAAAAGGACCATATCATTGTCCTGTAGCGGTTCATTTATTCCTCACAAGTGCAAGCAACCCTTTTATAGTGGAATCCAAATAGAGCAACTGATGAGTTGCTTGACTCTTGAGGCTGCTTCATAAATCTCTAATTATTCACACAGTCCCTACTAATTGAAATTAAGAGAGCTGGCCTCTTTACCAATATAATCAATAACTTGCAAGCCCTTCTATTTTAATCAGGATTAAAGCTGAGCTTAGTAACCTTTCACTGAAATAGCTATAGTGAACCATATGAGAGAACTTGCCTTAATGTCTTTCTCTGTAATTCTTCATCTGTGATTCCATGATATACCAAGGTCTCATTCCATATTGGATTGCGGGTGTTTCTGAGAGTTTTAGTGCGCAGTTTGTTTGCCTAAAAAATAAATGCCATCATAAAGGAGTTTTCCGCTGATAACAACTGATGGACTATTGGACTATCATTAGGGTATAAACCTGAGCACTGAAACTTCCACCAATCTGATTAAATGCAGAGTCAAAGTTCCCTATTAGCAATATATACATATATATATATATATATATATATATATATATATATATATATTTATATTTATATATATGAAATTCAGATAATGAGGCAGCACTCCAACATGTGAAAACAAAGTGAAGTTTATTCACCCAGACTGCAACGTTTCGGCTGGTTCAATGCAGCCTTTTTCAAGCATGCTTGAAAAAGACTGCATTGAGCCAGCCGAAACGTTGCAGTCTGGGTGAATAAACTTCACTTTGTTTTCACACGTTGGAGTGCTGCCTCATTATCTGAATTTTGGATTTTCTGGTGTATTACCTGGAATCAGGAGGATTTGCACCCATCTAATCCCTTGCTTTGCTGCTGTTCTTTGGACACCGAACACCTAATATTTTTGACCAATATACAGTACTTGTTTTTATGTCAGCACTTTCCTTCCCCTAATCTAAGCATCACTGCATCCTGGCAGGATGTTTACATGAAGAACTTCCTGTATTCATCATCTTCCTACTACGTGTAATCTGCAGAGAGAAGGTGTAGGGGGCATGACTACCGCAGAGAGAACAGTGTGGTCAGTGGAGCAAGCCCTGAGAAACATTACAGAGCAAAGCGTGCTGGTTTGGGTTAGCAAACCCAGCAGAAAGCTAATGCAAACAGAAATTTCTGTATGTAAAGATCTTGCTCAGATGAGATGATGCAGAAAAAAGGGGGAGGAAAGTGCTGACATGTAAAACGGGTATATGGTAGAGATGAGCAAATCAATTGTAAACAAATTGGATTTGTGACAAATTTCACAAAAATTAACCCACTAAATGAATCAAAAGTTTTGGAGATTCTTTTCAGACAAATAACTTAAAACAGCACCCATCACCATTTTACTGTGAATATTGGCAGGGAAAATCATAAGAGAGAAAGAAGATGCTGTGAGGAAGTGGAGGGGAGGGTTTGGCCCGACTGGCTCAGAGCAATTTTGTCCTCCACCCCCCTCTTTTACACTTGCACTGGCGCCGCATCATTTTAGTCGATTACTCCATCAATACCGCCATTTTCTCACAGTCCAGGCAAGTCTGGAGCCTGCAGTGCATCATGCCCCTGCCACTAATGCCTGAGGGTCAGTTTCCGTGTACTCACTTTCAACACAGTTGAAATTTTTAAATTTTCTTGGGGGGAGCAGGGGGGGGGGGCGGTTAAATTAATTTAAATGTACATGGTCACTGCATCAATACCAGCAGGTTTTCATTTAAAAAAATCATAAAAAATAAACAAAAAAGGGATAACAAATTTTCCTAAAAATTATGAGTCATAGGAAGCTAGTGGGGGAAATATACCAACTTTGAGGGCAACTAAAGAAACTTCAGTTTGACCCAATACAATTTAGGTCCAAACCGAACTATTTCGATCATTCGGCGAACCGGACCCAAAATGAATCTTGACTGGTTCACTGATCTCTATTCAAAAAGATTTCAAAATTGCATATTAATCAACTTTACTATATAATTCCTCACCATTTTCAATATCTCTATATTTAGAACTACGCAATCCTCAGTGACCAAAACAGGCAGTCAATTTAAGGAGAGGACTGTGTCTAGTCATAAATTAAATGCCTCCCTGGCAGTGCAGGCCCTATCAAAACTAGCGTAGCACATGCTGTTCTTGATAAATCAGGGCCTCAGAATTGGTAACACAGAACTTTAAGTCTAGAGTCTAGAGGTTCAATCCACAGGACATTAAATAGACTGTATACAATTATGGCAAACTCTTAAACCAGAGAGACTTCCATTTTCATGGCACTAATGTTCTTAAATACAGTTTGTTGACGCATGATTATTTAAGGAGAAAGGAGCATTACATAATCACTGAGAGCAATAGGCCACCCATTCCATGTACAAATGATGTCCTCCAGAGGGAGCAGTGCACTTTGAAGTGGCTATCTGGTCTGGCTAACAGGGGGATATCACCTCTATTAAATCCATCTGTCCTCATAGGATAAAGCAGACATCCACTAAGATTATGTCCCACTAAGATTTTTTCGGTATACCAAAAGTCTCATAGTCTTGCGCCTCGCAACTGGATCCATGATTATCAGGCAATGGATATATCTATTAAACGATGGGGCCAGAAAAATATTTCAGTACATTTGTTTTTTCAAATAACGTAATTAACATTTATATTACCTTACTGGCTCCAGGCAGAAGATGCAGCTTCACATATGGGTCAGCTAAACCGTTTGAGTCCATTGGTTTTAGTCCCTGGGATAAAAGTAGGTAATCAAGTATTAATAACTTATCAATAACCATATGAGAACAGTACATTTTTGCCATACATTTAGAGTATGAGTAATTAAGGGCCCGTACTCTTACGACAGCAGGAACAGGAAACAGTATGGGGACCCGGTGACTGTCTTCTCAGCAGCAAATTTAAAAGTAAAGTACGGAATATGGGGAAGACTAATTAATATTGGTGTTTCATACTCAAGTCTTAAACTGAAGTGCACTGGAGTAAGAAAGGTTCAAAATGTATTAATAAATTAATAAATTTGGTGCATCTTGCGATATCCTAGAGACAGTCTATGCCTGCTATGAGCAAGCTTAGATTTACACTATAATTTTGACCCAAGATCTAAAAAATCTGTCAAAAGTTGCTTAGCAAAAAATTTTTTTTCAAAGCCATCCTTTTTAGGGGTTAGAAATCCCGTTAAACTCCAGTCAATGCTTTCACTCACCTAGAGAGGACAACGAGTTAAATGCTAAAACCTTTAAAAAGTTTCACTTTTTTTTTTTGCTTTACTTTTTTATGTCAGTCAGCAGAACCACACTGCAAAGGATCCATGGGAAAGTCAATACTAGTCACTGTTTTTCTGTTTATTTTACTTCACTTCCTAACGTACCGTATACTGTACACTGCTTTTGAGAATTCTTCTTCAAGTAGTAAGCATTACAAATCACATAAATGGAGGTAAGGGGCCTTTTACACAGGCTGAACAATACTGGTTCCTAATCACTGGCCCATTTAACCATGCTTCCAATCACCCGACTGAGCAAGTACTTGTTAGATAATCGTATCTTTTATATAGCACCAAACATTATAATTTTCAGCAGCACATCTCTAAATGCAATTCGTGATATGCTGTTGACAAATGAAATCTGTATGGGGATGAACCATCTTACCAATGATTGGTGGTCTCCATAATCCCAATGACTGCTGCATGTAAATCCTAGAATTTTTAATCAATATCTGATTGGTGGGGTCTGACTCCTGACACCCCCACCAATCAGCTGTTTGAAGAGGCCACGGCACTCTGGTGAGCGTTGTGGTCTCTTCCTAGGCCAGTGATGTCACGTTCATTGGTCAAATGGCCTTTGTGCAGCTCAGTCCCATTTAGGTGAATGGGTCTGATTGCAATACCAGCCACAACCAATATACTGTACAGTGTACGGCACTGTGGGGAGGCCAACAGCTGATCGTCAGGGGGTGCCCGATGTTGGACCCCCACCAATCAGATATTGATGACCTATCCTGAGGATAAGCCATCAATATTGAACTTTCTGAAAACCTCTTTAACAAGGGGTAATCAACTTGCTTTTTATGAGAATGGAATTTATTGTGACAATAATGTGCAGGTAACAACTGCAGATGTTCTTGTCATACATAACAGTATGGCATTGTGCCAAGGGTGGGTGGTCAGAATTTTTAGAGTTGGTTGTGTGAATTGGTATTATGCCTAATTAAGACCTCTATTTTAATCATCATACTAAAAATAAAATGTGAGAAGAACACCGGCATTAACCACTTTAAGGTTGTTTTTATACTAAAAACATTTAACACAATTTAACTGTGGTAGAAAAAGATACTGAATACACAGATTATTCGGCAAGCCATTGAAAGTGATTTTGCAATACAAAAAGATAATATATTTATCTGAACACTAGTGAAAAGTGGGCCACCAAAATCAAATGAACGTTTAGAGTTCATTGAGGGGCAGAAATAGTAATAGAAGGCCCCTGTGCAAATATAGTATGTGGGCCCCTTGCCATTTAATTGTTAATTTATCAATCCTCATTCTAGTGCTTCTTGTTTTTTTAATACGATTCTTTGTCTAAGAGATCAGAATCTATTAGTAATTATGATAAACAGAGTATTGTGTAAAAATTTGTGAATGCGATTGTGTAATAGATTGTTTGTCAGGCAACATCCACTATGCTGGAAACAATACCTGTTTACACTATACGATGATTTAGGTGTGTACATCAGATTTCATTTAGATTTTTGATGGAAAATGTTGCCTGTGATTCATGGCTAAGCTGTCAGAAAAAGAAGTTTGGTTGCCTGATGAAACGTATTTGTAGGCTACACATACCTCCCAACCATCACGGATCCAGCGGGACAGTCCCGGATTGCAGTGGCTGTCCCGCTATCCCGGTAGGGGGGTGGTATGTCCTAGTTTCTGGCAGCTGTCTCTGAGTCCTATGGTTGCCAGTTGCCTGTATTATGATGAAGCAGACAGCCAACATTGGATGCCTGCTTCATCATCCCTCCATTCCCCCCTGCAGGCTTTCCATACCTCTGGTCTAGGCGGGGCCCCACCCCCTCCACAGACCAGATCAACCAATGTCCTGGTGCTCCTGCAGATGCTTCTAGGAAGAAGGTAAGCATGTGGTGTTTATTTTTTTAACTTTCTGTGAGTGGCACAAGGTGGGCATATTACTGTGGGGGCACAACATATTATGGGGGGCACAATGTGGGCATGTTACTGGGGGCACAACTTATTACTGGGGAGCACAATGTGGGCATATTACAGGGCCCCATCATATTACTTGGGGGCACAATGTTGGCATGCTACTGGGGGCACAACTTATTACTGGGGGGCACAATGTGGGCATATTACTGGGGGGCACAGCTGGGCATATTACTCCGGGCACCGCTGGGCATATTACTGGGGGGAACATAACAGGACATATTACTGGGGGCACAGCTGGGCATATTAATGGGGGCACATAACGGGAATAATTACTATGTGGAGCAGTAAGGGGACTGTGTGGGATTAGGTGTATAGTTATGTTTTGGGTGGCGTTAGAGGCGTAAATAAAATTTGCCGCACAATGTGTCCCTTTTTATTCAGTTACAAAGTTGGGAGGTATGGCTACATGTGATACTATGCTACCATCTATAAAGAAATGTCATTAACAAACAAAAAAGAGTAAACATAATACCTAAATGTATCCAAAAAGAGATAAACAAAAATAACAATTTTATGGGGCTCCTTCTTAACAGGGCTTATGTGATTGAACAAAATTTAGAAAGTTGCTGCCTCTGAGGCATACTTTTAACTGCCTTAGCTGCAGGAAAACTATTTAGGTGTATCTTGCTGTGTAATTTAAGAGAATCTTCCTGCAAAGTGGTCCATAAAGGTCTTGGCTTCCTAGGCTCAGGTTTCTAAATTCGGATGATAAAATATACAGATCACAGTTTATTTAATCAGGAAGTTATAAAAATAATTAGTCCCTTTATAGACTGTGACAACTTGGATTCGGGGGACAGTTCACAGTTTGTTTGCTGAGAGGGTAGAAAAGTGTAATAATCATGGGGGATTTTTTCTATTAACACATTTAATATGTTCTTTATTAAAAAAAAAAGTGAGAGATTTTTTTAAGAATCAGTTAATCAAATATATGGTCAAATATGTCATATTTAAAACAAGGGAGAACAATGGACACTCATTTGGTGCATTATTCAACATAACCTGGGAACAGCAATGGCAATAGAAAAACAACTTTCTGAACCTAGTAAGGAGGTTCTATGCTATGGTATTCATAGACTCTGCTTACAGGATGAAACTGGACAACTCTCCAAATCAAATTGCAATGAAGAACGGGTAAGTACTTACCTGCCCAATCCTGTAATCCGTGCCAGATCTCCAGGTTGGGCTGTATTTACCCAGTTGCAGCCATGATTACACGTGACCTCTGCTGCAAATCATTAGCCTCTTTTGGTCCACCACTGAGGCCAGGGATTGGCTGCAGAGATCACATGTTGTCAACATGACCTCACCACTGATACTGGGTAGACAGAGCTTGGCCATGAGAACCTGGGTGGTGGCCTCATCCTGAACCCAGACAACCCCTTACCTGTCACACTGAAAATTTAAACACCGTGTTGTAGAAGGAATTGAGTAGATATATGTGTATATATATATATATATATATATGTATATATATATATATATATATATATATATATATACAGGAGGAAAGAGTAATTTATTCTTATTATTAAGTGGCCAGTGGCCAGTCCTCTTTAGTGACTGATACCCTTCCTTGCATGAGTGGATATAA
The DNA here is from genome assembly GCA_900303285.1 of Rhinella marina. NCBI lineage: Eukaryota > Metazoa > Chordata > Amphibia > Anura > Bufonidae > Rhinella > Rhinella marina. Next base: position 29,111 of record ONZH01008255.1, read on the forward strand.
AGAGATAGCTGTCAATCACTGAGTAGGGCCACCCACTGGACTCCTAATCCCAGAGTTAGAAAATGATGGGATCTTTTTCTACAAGTATGTATATCAATCTGCTCAGTTCCTCCTGCTCTATAACATGTTGCCTGAAGATTGGACCGCATTTTCAAGGTGACTCGCATACAAAGTGTACTTACCTTAGCTTTTATGATGGTGCAATGAAGAGAGTTATTGGCTTGATCATATAAAAGACTGAATTCCAAAGCTCCCAACGTAGCTATACAATAGACAAACAGAAAACAAATGTTATTCTCTACACAAATCTAAAAAAAATAAAAAAAATCACAAATCTAAATAAGAATAAAATTCTTATTACAGCTAGATGTGAGCTGTATCAGGTTAGCCTGATGTAAACAGAGTTCGGAAAGCTACTTTTCCTTTTGTTCTCAAATACTACAGAGCTCTTTGTGAATGAGTGGAAACTGAGCCAAATTCTTTATGGCCCATTAACAAACAATTTGTCATCTTCAGCACCTGTTCACAGGAAGAGGAACAAAATCAATGAAGCATCTTATTCTTAAAGCGGCTCTAAGTACTTGTCTACAAACACGGATTATGCCGCTCTCTGTAAGGTAAAAACAGAGTTTTCCCATATGTTTTTCTTCTGTGTTTGTCTAACGTGGAGTGGAAACAGCAGATCATTATAACCCATTGTTCATTCCTCCAGCAATTTGCTGATCTTCCCATGATGAGACAAATTAAAATGAAATAGCGCAAAGAACACTTGCATGTAGAAATGCCAAGAAAGTTGTAAACCTGAATATTTGAACAAGTAGAGTAGACAGCAATTTCCATGAAGATATTGTCCTATTACAAACAACCCACAGACACCTGACAGCTGGTTTTACCAGGAAAGTTGCCATTGGCTGCTCATTTCCACTATAGGGTAAATGTAGTAATACATGCAGCTACTGAAATGAATGGTAGTTCACGACTATATTGACAGATTGGGTCTATCACAACCACCTTATAGCAGTTCTCCTCACCAGGGATGGACTTGCCATAGACCCTACAGGAAAAGTTCCCAGCGAGCTGATGCCCATGGGGCCACACAAGCCCTCCCCTGGACGCCGGTTAGGCATTTAGCGATCAGATGCTTCCAGCATTAATTAATACTAGGAGCATTTGGTACTTATTCAGTTGGCTGGAGGAAGAAAGTGCCCTCCTGCATTCAACCGTATTGTCGTCCTCAGGATGGTGATAGAGTTCAATGCTGTGGTGGGGGCGGCAGTATTTTTTACTGCACTGTGTATTTGGTTTTGCTGGGGCCCAGGAGAGACAGTTCAATTAGTGTTAGGTACCCATCTGCAAAAGCCACCTTGATGTTGGTATGCAGATGGGCCCAATACACCTTTGATCAAAAATGTGCGTGAAGATCTTCCATTTATCATGTACAGTAGGTATAGTGCCACTGTAATCGAAAGTAATCTGTAATCCCTAGTTCTATTGTTTGCATGTATGCTGCCATGTTTTGCAGGTTCTGCTGGGGCAGTATTTTGTGCTGCACTAGAGTACTGTTGGCCCCACCTATGTATTTTTGCCCTGCCTTCTGTCAGTTTAGACCTAGCCTACAGCATGGGGCCACTTATAGTTTTTTTTTGTTCACATGGCCACTTTAAGGTCTCGGTCTGCCCCTCCTCCTCAGTGACTAATAAGGGTAGGTCCCAAGCAGGCTACATTACTCCATGATCCTGTACCATAAAGGGGTTTCCAGGATTTTTTTAATATCCACGCTCAGAGGGACATGTGAAGAGAATTATACTTACCTGCTCTCTGTCACTCCATTCAGGCATTGTTTAACATGTTTGCCTACACATTTAGACCATTACCAATATGAATCTCATTTATCAATATGCCTAATACTATACATCTGATCATGAAAGTCATTTACCCTTCCCCAGAACTTACTTGCTTCATCAGAATCATAGCTGTTAGCTTCCTCCTCCTCCTCTTCCTGTGGTTGTGACTGCCGGGCAGGAGCCGCCGTGACTGTTGAAGGCACAGCAGCAGAGTATGATAAGGTTTGGCGGAGGGGTCTGTCCTCTCTAACACCTTGTGCTGTGTATCCACTGGGTTTCTCTTCCCTAGAAGATGCTGTAGGTGGGTACGTTTGTTCAGGAGGCTGAGAAGCAGGAGCCGGGGGACCACCTATGGAAACAGTATAGCACCTTCATATTCATTTTCAGCCTTGTAGATATCATGCATTTGAAAAGCTTAAAGGGGTTGGCCACCTTTTGGTTACAGTTTACTAGTGTGTTTGTAAGATGATTATATGACACTAATAAAGCCTTTGTTGAAATTCTGCACCATTTCTATATAACATAAGGTATGCCCCCTTGTTTGCCATGTCGTTTGTGCTGTCCACAACGAGGTCTTGTCCATAAAATGTAGGATGGAGGATCATGTGACCTGGCAAATCACCTCCATGTGATGTCTCCTATATTCAAATACACTACACCTCCATCTGTACTTGAACTGTTGGGAGTTTAGTGCCAGGCCAGTGTGTTTGAATGGAGGAGACATCATATAGAGGTGATTTTCCTGGTCACATGACCCTCCATCAGCGGCCATCTTATGGACAGGACCTCTGTGCGGACAGCATAAAAGATTTGCCTAACAAGGGGACATGGCTTATGACATTTATCAAATGGCACGGAATATCAATACAGACTATATTAATAAGTGTTGTATAATTATCCTGCATACACATTGGTCGAAAGTGGCCAACCCTGAAAGTAGCCAAGGCAATTGTCAAGCTTGACATCTACTTGATATGTGTTTCCAGTAAGATACATTGTAGTTATTTATAGAAAATGTTATTTATAGGGGTTATTCATGAATTTGATATTGATGGCCCATCCTCAGGATAGGTCATCAACATCAGATCAGCGGGGGTTCAAATCTCAGCACCCCTGCCAATCAGTTGTTTGAAGAGGCCACAGTACTCACCAAAGCTCTGGTGAGTGCAGCGGCCTCTTAAAACAGCTGATCAGTAGGGGTGGTGGAAGTCTTTGCCCCGCCAATCTGATATTGATGACTTGTCCTAAGGATATGCTATCAATATGCACGGATAACCCTGGAGCCAACAATGTTGTAGCAACTAACAAATGAATATCCAGAAATACAGAGCCAATACCTTGCCCTTCTGGAAATCTACTGGCTGGAGCTGGTCTTGGTGCTGATCTGCCACTTGCTGGAGGAGTTGTTGATATATTAAGATATGAAGCACAGAGCAAGCATTGAACAGAATTGTTAGATTTGGATTAATGATATTTACATTGCATTGAGCCCACATGGGGGAAATACAATACAGGAATCACACAAACCCATCTAAAATGTTCTTTTTGGGCATTGTTCCTATTATAAGCGATCATGCTCAAAACTCTGCAATAAGTGCTACAAGAAAGTCTCATTGAAATCCCCACTCTTGTTTTGGACCATTATGTCACAAGATAGATAGGAATAATGTATGCAATATCATTATCGCAACAGGTGTATTAACATCAACCCCTAAACTGCTTATCCAGAATTAGAATCATCATGTTATGTGGACAGAGCTGGAGAAGATATACCTTGCTGATTAGACTGTACATTAGGACTTTGATTTGCAGGAGCAGCAGATCTTGCATTTGGACCCACATTGGTACGCCTGGCACCTATGAAAATAAAAAAATATGGTTAGTGTTCTGCTGAGCACAAGCGCAATTCTTCTACACGTTTCTTGAGTTATGAACTGTAAATAGAAATAAAGAATAATTTCAAGACCATAGTATATGTAAAGTAAGTGAGTACTACTGAGGGTTAACAATCTTCACACATGATAGTACTATTCAAAGATATAATATTAGAGGGCAGCCTGGACCCCATAGAATAGTGTCATAGTCTGACACTAGCAGCATTCACTGGACACTCCTAGCGTGTGCAGGGACATACCCCACCTGATAACACCCAGTTGGTAGTTTATTCATAAACTTATAGTAGGAATGACAGATGAATTTAACAACAGAGTTCTTAGAAAGGATGCTGCAGAATTGTTATTTTATGCTGAATACAATTATTTTACGGGGTTATCCCATGATTTATGTAAAAAATGAAAATCAGACATCCTATAGTATATGACAATCTCTTTCTAAAAAACCTAGAACCAGCCATGTACCTCACTTGGATCGAGAGACCTCCCCATTCATTCTGCTAAATTTATATCAAACTGTCAGCTCAAGGGCAGTGTCTTTTCTGCTGCAGCTCAGGAGGCGTGTCTCAGATCTCCCTATCACGGCTCAGAAGGCAGTTGAAGGATGAAACTGAGCATGTGCGGCCATCTCAGTGAGCAGGACAAAGAAATAGGAAAAATAACAAACAGCAGGTGGCGCTATACAGATACATTTTATGAAATAACTCAGTGGCTATACTAAATTTTTAATTGCTTGCAATTACAAAAGTATTCAGATACAGGTGCTGGTTTGAAAAATATGGAATATTTTTCATGGGACAAATTCCTTTAATAAACCAGACATGTCAGGACTGATGACAGGTTCTCCTTAACCTGAAAGTTTATTAATTCTCAAATGGCAATGCTAGGTCTATAAAGTATGAAAATCATTGTTGAGGTTATGATTGGCTCCTCCCATCCATTCTGCATTTATCATATTTTACTGTCTTATTGCATTGCAGAAAATATTGAGACATTATTTTTTTATCCTATTAAAAGTTATTAAAAATCTGCATATAAATAGATGAATGCATAATGCCAACTACTCTCGTGCAATAAACACTTTAAAGGAATTAAAGATTAGATTTACTGTATCTAGTGTCATGTAAATGAGCAAATCTGATAATGTAAATTACATTTGTACATTTTATTTTTATTTTTTTAGCCAGACTTTGTCCTACAAGGAAATTAAGATAATGATCATTCTTATGTTTGCAAGATGTCAAAAGCAATAATCACACAAATCAATATACAGATGCTTAGGCTGCGAGCTCCAGGCAGGTCATTAACAGGACTCCTGTAATCAAGATTTTTATTTCTTGATATAATCTTCCTTTGTTTTATCGCTAAAAGTTGCTGAACTACAGAAATGCCTGTGATACCAAAGAGAAGATTATGTTGTTGATGCATGCTTGTAATTGACAAGTGTCTTAGGACTATAGGCATGAACCACATAAGCATTAACAACATTATTTTAATTTACCTGCAGCATCTGGTCAATGTATTAAGCAGGAGTGGACTGAGCCTATAGGAGCAATGGGGGTGTTGCAGTTACTCCTAGACACTCACCTCTCTCTGCAGCTGCCGCAGCCTCTCTGCAATTTGCTAGACAGGGTTAGATGTAATCATACTGCCTGGTCCTGTAAATCAAAATGCAGAGGGCGTGACAATTGCAGACAGAGCGGAGCCTCTAGGTGTAATGACAACGCCCCCATTGCTCCTAGAGGCTCATTTGCACATATTAAAACATCATTTTTTTTGAGCAATGCAGGCACATATATACATGGAACCAACACACATGTCTTCAGCTGCCAAGTGCACATGTAACAAGTCAGTCAGTTTCATAGGTACAAATCTGCTGAAGATGCCCCTTATGCCTCATTTGCATGTCAGTGTTTGGTCAGTGATTTCCATTAGTGATTTTGAGCCAAAACCAGGTGCAGCTCTAAACACAGAATAGGTGCAGATCTTTTCCTTATACCTTATGTCTGTGGAGTCTCCAATCTTGGTTTTGGCTCATAATCACTGTGTGAATGAGACATTAAATGCGCCTCTGTGAGCCAAAAATGCATCAAGTGGCAAAACTAAGCAAACTTATACAGGAGGTGACAAAATTTAGACTAGACAGTCGATACGTGCGTTAGATTTATCAGCCTGCATCAGCCACTGTGATAAATCTGGTGCAGTTTAAGACAGACTGTATTACTTTTAGACAGTATTCGGAAATCTGCTGCATTGTGTTTTCTGACACATTTCTATTATAGCCAGAATTAACATTTTCAGCAATTTGCGTGGTTTTTCTGTGGGATTAGACCCGATGTGTAGCCACTCCCCACATGCATCAATGAGTCTTTGGCACCCATGTCCCTGTCATTCGTTCATCAGTTGTCTTTCTTTGAACAACTTTTGGTACAAACCACTACGTAGCTACTGTAGAACATCCAACAAGGCATGCCATTTTGGAGTCCAGTCATCTAACCACTCAGATTGGCCCTTGTCCAAGTCATTCAGATTCTAAAGGTAGGTTCTTCAGAGAGAACTCTCGGGGCAGATCTTCCTGCAGTTTTTTCAGCCAAAGCAAGAAACGGATCCCGCAGGAGGGAGATGTATTAATCCTTCCTTTATGTTTCAAGTTGCTATCAAATCCACTTCTGATTTTGGTTGAAAAACCTGCAGAAAAATATGCCTCAAAACCTCCTCCAAAAAAGTATGTGTGAACCTACCCTTACACAAGAATTGTCTTTTCAATAGCCGCCAAATACAATATATCTCACATCTTGACAGGTGCCATTGTAATGAAATAATGTTATTCAGTCAGTGGTTTAAATATGGCTAAGGCTAGTCTCACACTAGCAGAACATAGCCTCTGGAGCTCTCTGGATCTGGCATTGCTGGAAACTACCTGCATGCCTGCCGGGCCCATTAGCTATAATGGGGACTAACGGAGATCCAGCCGCAACCCAGTAAATACGTTTAGAATCCGGACTTCAACCGTTGCACACAGCAGTCTTTATCTGGCCGATTCTTGCCATATTTGCCGGATTGTGGCCAGATCTCCACCTATCCCCATTATAGTTAATAGAGCCAGTGGGCATTCAGGCTGCTTATGGAAATGCCGGATCCGGAGAGCTCCACAGATTGTTCCCTGCCAGAGCAACCCTCAAAAGCTAGTGCACATAGAAGACTGACGTGACACATAAAGTTTGCATTCTTTTAATGGGACAGTCATTTTTATTATAAGTGGGAGATAATTCATTTTTCTAGAAATAGAAGACACTATGAAGCAACCAAATTATCTCCTTGATGTTTTTTTCTCCATAAGCTTTTCCTTCCTCCTTAAAACTTGGCTCCAAGTACACCAATTAACCTACACAACCTCCTATCGTCTATGTAGTAGAGAATGTCATTCATCAGCTCCCATCACAATAATGGACTGTAGCTTTGAGGGAACATTGCTGGTTTCTGAAATAATAAGGACATGGTGAGTAATCCATCCCATTTTTTTGTCTCAGATAATACCTCAGGGACAAGAACATCATCCTGAGTTCTTCCTAATGGAATTCATACACAGGAGTTCTTTCTTCTGGGCTACACAGGAAACAAAGACTTGTACTTGGGTCTTACGCTCACGTAGAGATTATGGAGGACTGGATGTTACTGTGAAGTGTTTGTGTGTATATGCATGTATAGGGACGTGTCATCGGTTTGGCTTGAATACGCTGTTGTAATGGCTTCAAGAGAACTTTGTGACAACAGAGGTGAAGATGTAAAGATAGGCACAATATGGTTAATAGGTGTTATAGTAGAGTGTTTTATAATGTCAAAGCGAAACTGTTGATTCTGCTACTATTCTGATTCAATAACCCTTATATGTCCAGTACACTTAAAGGAAACCTGTCACGTTGAACATGTTGTTTGAGCTGCAGGCAGCATGTTATAGAGCAGGAGGAGCTAAGCAGATTGATAAATAGTTTTGTGGGAAAAGATTCATTTATATCAGTGTTCATTCTGGAAGTTGGAAGGCTGTCAGTCAATGATAGGACCTCCTCCTTGACTTTAAAGCCCAGAATGAGCAGGAATTTAAACAAATCTCCATAGGTAGCAAGGCTATATTGCAGCACATGCAGCGGAATCACAAATTTTGTGGGAAAGTAGAACTATCCAGCATTCCCAATCAAACACAAGTCTGTCCTCCTTCTCCTGGTCTTCTTTTTGGCATCCTGCCCATTAGCTGCTTCTTCTCCTACTCAGACTCCTCCTCCACCTCTGGTCCATCGTGAGACATCCATAATGGAATGTGAGGCCACGAGAAAAATATCTGTGACCAGTAATTAGCTTTTGCGCAAGCTGAACTCCCACCTGGCCAAGTAGATGGTAAAAGTCAGTGCCACTGGTCCAACCCTCTCCTTCACTGCGCCCCCTTTTTGATACTTTAGTATATTGCAGGCCGAGCTGGGTTTGTCCAGCACACGAATGTTTATGAAGAACTCCCAACTCTCCCTCGACGGATAATGTCAGATAAGAGAAGGATTTGGTGAGCTAAATTATTATGCCAGAGGTGTCTGGCAGCAGCTTTCTCCTCTCTCCCAATGGACAATACTGAGGATATATGTGTATGGGAAAGTTGAGGTGAAGTTGCAAGAGCAGGGGTGGGATTCAAATTTTTAACAACAGGTTTCCTACTCAATGGCGGACACGCAGCGTGAGCACACTTTTACATATACATACACCATAGATATGCAACACACATACACATAAATACACCATATATACACTACACACACATACCACCCAACTAAGGAGCTATCAGCGGTGCTCCAAGCTATGGAAGTGGACATCTCCAGCTGCCCCACTGCCGCCAGAGCACTAGATCTGGACTCAGCCGGTAACACGGTTTACTGATCCAAATGTAATTTTAACAACCGAATCTGGAGAACTACAGGGAACTGGCTGAATCCCATGCCTGGGGCAAAAGGTATCTGTCCGCCGAATGATCATTCGGCCAACAGCTGTTGAATGTCTATGTCACCTTAGATCTTCAGATCTGCAGTACAGCACTCTGGATACTGCAATGAATCATTATATTATTAACAAACCCTGACCCGTGTTTGCAATGTTTATCTGGACTGCTTCAGTTCTGGACATTTCCCCCTTTAATTGGCTGTCTGCCCTGAGTACAAAAGCTAAACCATTTGTATTACAATTTGTATGAGAGATTTTATGCTAGAATTAGCTATAATTATGCAAGTAAATCATATTAAAGTTTGAGAGAGATCAATTTGAATGCAATTATGCTGTTTAGTTGCTCCAGAGATAAGACAGTATTTTTCATTCTGCCCATTTAAATACACTAGGTCATTCATATTGTTTTTGTGTATGGAAAAATGGATTACAATGAACGAGGTATGGAAGCATTTATATGACCGATGCTGAAAGAGGAGTTCTTCTGACATTAGATATAACAAAAAGTATCATTTAAGAGGAATGACTTTACATTGCTGACAGGAGTGAAATAAACATACAGCAGACAAGGTTATGATGTACCGACATTCCTAGGGACCATACACAGCATGTAAATGGACTCTAATTAGTGCGCCAACTGCTCTTCCAAGCAACTTCAATGAAGTAAACACTGCAGTGCATCGCCGTTCTGCAAATTATTTATTGACACAGGTTCCTAGAACTTATTAATGTCCTCCATAGTTTTTCAAAAGTAAACAGTATAGAAAAAGCAAGAGCTTTGTGTCTACTGCATTGCCAAAACGGGTCTTTCAGCAAAAGAGCTAAGCAATTTCATTTTGAGACCTTGATGAATTATGAGATGCTTATTATTTGCTGATATTTAGTGAACAAAAAGATTTTTTCTCACCCACAGATATTTATTGTTTGATTCTTGTTTGACTCTTGCCACCGTCACTGCATTATATGAATAAAACACAGCCCTCCTGTCTAAACATCTTTAACTGAATTAATGGCGTATTATAGTCAGGATTAGTGTTGAGCGAATCAAAGTCCACACAGTGGACTTTGATCTGAATTTCAGGATAAATTTGATTCACCGAGAAGCCAAATTTCATTGTGCTTCATGTAGTGCGCGGTGACGTATGACATCACCACGTCGGCCGGCTTGATGAAGTCATATCGGGCTGCATAAGATTTTGCGCCAGAACTTCAAGCAAGATGGCGGTGGCCGACCTTTTTAAGCAAATAGATCAGGTATTTTTTTTAGTTTTGGTTTTTAATTTTACACCGTGTTATGTATATCAGATGACAGGGTCATGTATGAAAGCGGCATCCGAGGGGTACAGGGAATGGGGAGCAGCGCACTCACTGTCATTGCACCCACTACTTACAAAGAAATGCGCTTCGTGATGAAGTAATTTATCACAAAGCAAATTTTTTTTAATAAAATTCGGTGAAGCACCAAAATCGAATTTTCCAATACTTTGTTCATCTCTAGTCAGGATAAGTACAGTAATAGCAATGCAAATTGGCAGAGAAACAGTTCTAGGGATATTACTGTATGTCACTTATCCTGACAGGAATACCTTTTTAATTCTCAATGGGAGGACGTTTGTTGCCACATTTCCTGGGATGACCAGCGCTCCCCTAACCTGAACTGACTGTTTCATAGTAATTTATGATACAGTCAGTCTATGTCTGACAGAATGATGATGTGAGTACACTGCAATAGCCCCACCAACAGATAGAGACTTACTGTATCATAAATGACTATAATACAGTCAGTTTGTGTCAGGGGAGACACTGTTGGTCCAGTAAATGTGGGCAACACACAGACCATGTTTCCCATGCCGATCACGACATGTAAATCAGCCCTTAGTGTGTTGGAACCAACAACAGGATTTAATTTCCTTTCTACAAACGTCCTCCAATTGAGAGTTAAAGGGGTATTCCTGTCAGATTAGAAAAAGTTATGCTCATTTGCCCTCCTCTATTAATTGTTCCTTTAGTAGGTGAAATCATATAACCTGCTTGCTATCTGTGGACAAAGGGGTCTATACATACTGTATTCACAAAAGATATAGAGCAAACCCAAGTTCCATTTTGTAGACCACCAGCATTCATAGCCCCCAATGAGTGTTGAAACTCAGATTCTCAATTGCTAGATCAGAGTTGGGTCAGTTGTGCCTAAGAAATCAATATCCATAATTCTTCATATGTTCCAGTTCTTACCCTAAAAATTCTTATTGTTGTATGGGCCCCTGCTCACACCTCCTTCTCTTGGATGGATTTTTCTTCCAAGAAAGAGCACATTAGCTTGGAGGCGCAGCATTTAGCACTGTTGACCTGCAGTGCTGGAGTCTCCTGGGTTGAACATCTGCATGCATTTTGTAGGTCTCTGTACGTGCTTCCTCCCATACTTCATTAAACTTATATGTTAAAGGGATTGGCCACTGGTTACTATTGACCAATGTGCTTTTAAGATGACAATATGGATACTACTTGATTTAAAAAAAAAAAAAAAAAAGATGACAATATGGCACTTTGTTTAATATAGCCTTTGTTGATATTCTGCTGCATTTTCTATATTTCATAAGGTATGTCTCCTTGTTTGCTTAGTCTTGTGGGCAGTGTCCATAATATGGCTGCCAATGTAGGGTCATGTGACCAAGCAAATCACTCAGTCACCTCCATTCAGATACGCTGCCCCTGCCATCTGCACATTTGTGAGTTTAGTGCAGGTGCAGTGTGTTAGAATGGAGAAGACTGAGTGATGTGTCTGGTCACATGGCCCTCCACCAGCGGCCATCTTATGGACAGGACCTCTATGTGGACAACAGAGAAGATTTGGCTAACAAGGGGACATGACATGAAATATAGCAAATGGCAACAGAGCATAAAAAGGGCTATATTAGTCTATATTGGTCTCAAGTAGCCAGAAAGTGGCCAACCCCTTTAACTTAGCATTTAAATTGTGAACCCCAATAATGACAGTGACCAATGCGAGTACTGACAGTGAAATATGTTACAGTAAAAGAATCAATAGTTATGAATAGTTACATAAAATAATGAAATAAATACTTCAGCTATTAGGCTTTCAGTCTTTTGAGCATCAATAAATGATTCTATGAAGATGAAGAAAATTGAAAGTTTCTTTTGTAATGAAGAGAATACCATACTTCAAACATAAGTGAATAGAGAATTGGCATCAGATTTTTCAGAGAAATTAAAGGGGGAAAAAAAGTATTTTTCAAATATCCACTAATTTAAAAGTAAGAACCATATAATATACAGAAAATACAACTGTCTTTTTAATTCCATATTCTCATTCAACTGTCTTATGCCACTAATCCAACTTAGACAGTTGGTCCTAATAGAAATGCATGTTGTAATGTATTTGATAAAATCTTCATTTTCTGAAACGAATGCTACAACTTGATTGATAGCAGAGTTAGGAAAAAATAAAGTGAAGAACAGGTATGAGTGGCCATTAGGAAATTTACTGTATTCTTTAACACAATCTAAATTATACATCTGTAGGCTTGGATGTAGTCATCATATCAAACATGATCAAGATGTATGAGAAAGACTAACCACAGGAAAGCAACATGTGAACCTGTACCAAAAATGGGGTGACTTGAATCCACGTAATAGTTTGGCTTATAAAAATGAATCATGACAAATTGTGTGAATCCAGCTTAAAAGTATTTTTAAAAGTTAATGTATTATTTGATGGAAAAATAAAGAAAATTTCAAACCTCCAGGACTTCTGTTGCTTTCATTATCTGCAGTGCTGTAAGTGTAGTTTTTTCCATCTTGGTCAGTTCCACCATAATCCCCACCACTCACTGTCATTCGTGACTCAGATTGCTTACGAGTTGGAGGAGGGCAGTTTCCTCTGCTGGATTGTACAGTAGTTGAATCATCACCTAAAAGAAGACAACATTCTTCATCAATACTCAAAGGAACTGTCTGAAAGGAAATGAGCCGATAGAAAATAGTTTTCAAAAACTGTATTAGTGTACACTCCCGTGCCGCGTGGCCACTGTTTGTGGACCTATTCAGGTCCACAATCCACAATATTCAGTCCACAGTGCAAAAAAATAGAACATGTTCTATTTTTTGCACTCTGGAGACATAGACCAAAATCCCATGGAAGCGCTCTATAGTGGTTCTGTGGGCTTCTCCATGCCTCCACTTGTATCTTGTGGATTGCAGACCCCATTGTTTGCAGGCTGCATTATGGGCACGGGCCGCACACGTTCATATGTATGAGCTATTAGTGAATTCTAGGTTAACACACACACTCATTTCTGACAAATGTATGTGTTTTTTTTTAACTAAGGAAGAAATTTAAATAAATAATAAATAATAATTAATAAATTAAATAAAAATATTACAATAAAAAAGTCAGTCTACCTCAACCCATAGCTGACTATTTTGGAAAAAGTTGAACAAGTACTTCATACATATGGCTCTCATTTTGAACACTATATTTCTCAATGTATTTATAAAAATATATATTGATAAATCTTCGCCCTTTCTATTACAAAGCTGGCTGCCTGCAGCCACCAATAGGGGGAGCTCAGTGCAAAGGAATTTATACAGTTAATAAATAATCTCTTTGCATTAAGCTCCCTCTAGTGGTGGTTGCATGAAAATGTAGTGTTTTCTTGTCAGGAAAAGAAGAAAGAATTCAGTGGTGGGCCTCCCCCCTCTGGGTACCATAGCAGTTGAATGGTCTGCCTTCATTGAAGGTATGCCACAGCTTCTTAATCACATCTTGAAGAGACATATCACAATTAAGAATATACAGGTGCATCTCAGAAATCAGAATATCATTAAAAAGTTAGTTTATTTCAGTAATCTAAAAGTAAATTTCAGTAAATTCTAAAAGTGAAACTCATTGTTTATATAGACATTACACAAAGACTGATCTGTTTCAAGTGTTTGTTTCTTTTAATGTTGTTGATTATGACTAGTGATGATATATTTTGAAATTCGTTCACGCTTAGTTTGGTGGTAAAAGCTAAATTGCGTTATGGATTCCGTTACCACGGACCATAATGCAATTCTATGACGGAATGTATAACGGAATGCCTTTAGAGGCATTCTGTTATTCATTCCATCATAATAGAAGTCTATGGCCTGCATAACGGATCTGTCCCGTTTCTGTTATGCAGGGGAGTCATCCTGAGGATAGGTCATTAATATTAAAATCCCGGAAAACCCCTTTAATATTCTCATTATCTGAGATACTAGCTTTTGGGTTTTCATTAGCTGTAAGCCATAATCATCAACATTAAAATGAATAAACACTTCAATCTGTGTATAATGAATCTATATAATATAGGAATTTCACTTTTTGAATTGAATTACCAAAATAAACTTACTTTTCAATGATATTGTAATTTTTTGAGATGCACTTGTAGCTAGTAATGTTTTTCATAATGATTTTTTTAGCTAATAGTTGCTTCAGCCGTAGAACAGATGTCTCAGTCTCTGGAGAGAAAAAAATCATTCGGATCACCATTTCAAGCAATGCTGACTTATGTTACACGAAATGTGATATAATTCTCTGGCATTGTAGTTATCAGGATATAACATATCAACCAATATTTAATGCTTAAAGGTCATTTATAATTCATCAGAAATTGCAGTTCTCCATTTTAGCAGAACTGGGATGTAGTGCTTCGCATAAGAATGCCATCTATTGTTATCTAACTGATCTGTCTTTACTGTGAAGGTGTCTTGTCTTCCTTTGCTTTAATAAGATCTAATTGCTCAAGGGAAGACAGCTTTACAGCCCACAGAATATGAGATTGCTAGGGAATTAATTGAACACTCATTTGTTCTGCAAGTGAACACCGGCATCAGTAATATGATTGCAAAGTTCTGCAAAGGTTCCTCTCCAAAATGGATTCAGAAGGTGAATTAGAGTACCATGAGGGGGTGGATGACAGCCCATTAAACATATGCACTCATAGCCTCCTATCATCTTAACATGCTGCTTGGAAATTCTCAGGACAAATGTGATTAATTGCAACAAAAATTAAAGATATTCAGAATATTGACTAAAATTCTGATTGTGAAATTCTTATACAGAACTGTCATGTACTGTATCCCGGTCATGTAACTGACAAAAGTAGGGCATTTAAAATACATCCTCTGAGAGATCTGCACTTCTGGTTAAAAAGAACATCTTATTAAGGGCTGATGCACACGAACATATTTTTTTTTCTGTGTCTGTTCCAGTTTTTTTCGCAGAAACATTTACTTCGATGGGGCCACACAAAAAAAAAAGAAAAACACGGAAATTGCTCAGTGTGCATTACGTGTCCACATGGCCATTCTGCAAAAAAATAGAACATGTCCCATTATTGTCCGCATTATGGACAAGGATAGGACTGTTCTATTAGGGGCCGGCCATTCTGTTCCGCAATACAGCCGGTATCCGTGTTTTACGAACCGCAAAATATCCAATTGTCTTGGGCATGAGCCCTAACATGAACATCTAACTGGTGTACTGTTAAATAAGATATAGATCCAGATTGGAACAAAATTCCACATCAGTATGTAATCAAAGTGACCAACATGTGGCTAGATAATCAAATTCAGGCTCATAAATAACAAGACTGCAGGATCCAGGGAGTTAAGGTGGCCACAGACATTAGGTTACTTTCACAGTAGCATTTCTGTTTTCCGGTATTAAGATCAGTCATAGGATCTTAATACTGGAGACAAAAAGCTTCAGTTTTGTCTCCATTAATTATCAATGGGGACAAAACATAACTGAACAGATTGGGTGGCTCCAAAATGCATTCCGTTCCGTTCTTATACCGAAAAGTAAACCACAGCATGCTGCGGTTTTCTTTCCGTCATGGGATGCGGATCAAAATGGATCCGTCATGACCCACAATGCAAGTCAATGAGGACGGATCTGTTCCCTGACTTTCAATGCAGTTCATGACGGATCCGTCTTGGCTATGTTAAAGGTAATACAACTGGATCCGTTCATAACGGATGCAGGCGGTTGTATTATCAGTAACTGAAGTGTTTTTGCTGATCCCTGCCGGATCCAGCAAAAACGCTGGTGTGAAAGTAGCCTTAGATAGCTAGAGCAATACTGTAGCATTGAATACTCTATAGGTACTACTATTCCTTGTGCTGTTATGCGGCTGGGACATTGGGGTTTACCATGGTAGTGGACCATCTCTTTCAATATTATTACTACTGATCAGTCTTCATGAGTACATAACAATACAACTTATAACTATTCCTAATTTAAAGGCTGCACTTAATTATGTGCCAAGCATGGAAAACATAAAGTAGGCATGAAAAGCTCACATGGCTCACATAAAGATAAGTTGGGGGATTTTGTGTATTAAGTTGCGAACAGATTCATTGGAATACATATATACTGTATATATATATATACTAGCAGAAAGACCCGGCTTCGCCTGGGTATATTTCATCTATTTATTTAATGTTTCTGTGTTTCGTTGCAGAGAGAAAGTCAATGCAGCTGACAGAAATTGATTTTTACTTTCATTTTTTCAATCCCTATTGGCTGTGGAGTGGGAGGGGGCGTGGTTGAATGGGACACGGGGGGGGGGGTTAAGTCCTTCATTTCAGGGTGGCCTGAATTATAGGTTAATGCCATGGTAATTTGAGGGAAAAAAATGGGTAGCAGTGGAAAAAAACATTGCTTTGCGCGGGTGTATTTAATCTATTTCATTTAATGTTTCTGTGTGTCGTTGCAGAGAGAAAGTCATCCTCCCTCCCATCCCTGCAGCTGACAGATGTTGATTTTTACCTTCAATTGTTCAATCTCCATTGGCTGCGGAGCAGGAGGGGTCATGGCCTGACTGAGTCGGGGGCGTGACGTTGCAAGACCTGGGGCGGGGTTTTAAGTCCTTCTTTTGATGGTGGCCAGAATTACAGGTCGATGCCATGGTAATTTATGAGGACACGCCATGGGTAACAGTGGAAGAAACCATTGCTTTGCACGGGTATATTTAATCTATTTCATTTAATGTTTCTGTATGTTGTTGCAGAAAGAAATCCAACTTCCCTCCCACCCCTGCAGCTGACAGAAGTTGATTTTTACCTTCATTTTTTCAATCCCCGTTGGCTGCAGAGTGGGAGGGGGCGTGGCCTGACAGAGTCGGAGCGTGGTTTCCCGAGATCTGGGGCGGGGGTCAGAATGTCATGAATTACAGGTCGATGACCAGGTCGATGACCCTTTATGGGGACCCGCAATGGGTAGCAGTGGAAAAAAAACATCTTTTATTAGTACTGAATGGTCGTAGTCTAAAATTAGTCAATTTCATCTACGATTTTTGTGTGTCGTTGCAGAGAGAAATTCACCCTCCCACCCCTGCAGCTGATTTTTTTTCAATCCCTGTTGCCTGCGGAGTGGGAGGGGGCATGGCCTGGCAGAGTTGGGGGCCTGGCTTAGCAAGATGCTTCGAACGGTTGTAGTCTGAAATTAGTCTGTTTCATCTAAAATTTTGTGTGTCATTGCAGAGAGAAATTCACCCTCCCACCCCTGCAGCTGACAGAAGTTTATTTTTCCCTTCATTCTTTCAATCCCTGTTGGCTGCGGAGTGGGAGGGGGCATGACCTGACAGAGTTGGGGGTGTGGCTTAGCAAAGCGCTTCGCATAGGTGATTTAATCTATTTCATTTAATGTTTCTGTGTGTCGCTGCAGAATGGCTGCAGAGTGGGAGGGGGCGTGGTCTGACAGAGTTGGGGGCGTGACTTAGCAAGACGATTCGAACAGTTGTAGTCTATAATTAGTCTATTTTATCTAAAAATTTTGTGTGTCGTTGCAGAGAGAAATTCACCCTCCCACCCCTGCAGCAAACAGAAGTTTATTTTTACCTTTATTTTTTCAATCCCGTTGGCTGCGGAGTGGGAGGGGGCGTGACCTGACAGAGTCGGGGGCGTGGATTAGCAAGACGCTTCACATGGGTGTATTTAATCTATTTCATTTAATGTTTCTGTGTGTCGTTGCAGAAAGAAAGTCAACCTCCCACCCATCCCTGCAGCTGACAGAAGTTGATTTTTACCTTTATTTTTTCAATCCCTGTTGGCTGCGGAGTGGCAGGGGGCGTGGCCTTACAGAGTCGGGGCGTGGCTTAGCAAAGCGCTTCGCATAGGTGCATTTAATCTATTTCATTTAATGTTTCTGTGTGTCGTTGCAGAATGGCTGCGGAGTGAGAGAGGGCGTGGCCTGACAGAGACGGGGCCTGGCTTAGCAAGAGGCTTCGAACGGTTGTAGTCTATAATCAGTCTATTTCATCTAAAATTTTTGTGTGTCATTGCAGAGAGAAATTCACCCTCCCACCCCTGCAGCAAACAGAAGTTTATTTTACCTTCATTTTTTAAATTCCCATTGGCTGCGGAGTGGGAGGGGGCGTGACCTGACAGAGTCAGGGGCGTGGATTAGCAAGACGCTTCGCATGGGTGGATTTAATCTATTTTATTTAATGTTTGTGTGTGTTGTTGCAGAAAGAAAGTCAACCTCCCACCCATCCCTGCAGCTGACAGAAGTTGATTTTTACCTTTATTTTTTCAATCTCTGTTGGCTGCGGAGTGAAAGGGGGTGTGGCCTGACATAGTTGGGGGTGTGGCTTAGTGAGACCTGGGGCGGGGGTTTTAAGTACTTCTTTTAGGGTGGCCTGAATTAAAGGTCAATACCATGCTTATTTATGAGCCCACGCAATAGGCAGCAGTGGAGCAAAACATCTTTTATTACTACTGAACTGTAGTAATAGAAAAAAACATCAGTTATATTTATGGTAACCGGAATACCTTTAACAGTGTCAGTAAATAGAAATGGATGAGATCCTCAGCTGCTGATAATTACCTGGTTGTTATGGAAACCTGCCCTCCCTGTGCCTTTGCAGAGAATGGCAGTTGGAGTTTAAAACCAAAGCTCCCAGTTGTAATGTTGGCTAATGGAGATCATATTTTGGGAATATCTCGGGAACGGTACGTCCTAGAGAGATGAGACCTGGTCTAAAACCTTCCCGGACACCTGATGTACCTGTGTGCCGAATTTGGTGAAAATCGGTCCAGTAGTTTGGTCGCGCATAGAGAACAGACAGACAGACAGACAGAAACTCATTTTTATATTATTAAGATATATATATATATATATATATATATATATATATATATATATATATATACTAAATATGCAATAGATGGATTGGATGATGTATCCCAAAAAATGTGTATAAAAAAAGTATATATTTATTAATACTAAAAATGAAATTTTCTATAAAAACAGTATAAAAACAAAAATATAGACTTAACACAGATTAGTACATAAATAGATATACGTATATATAAGATCGACCAGCGCTGGTATCCGTGGAATAGATATAGATAGTACAGTTGTATTAGTCTGATAGGACCTGTATGGTATAATAATATCCAAGTTCGAGAGTCACCAAGAGAGTCAGCGTCCTCGTGCTGTCGGCCAAATCCCTGGAGGCTAAACACAGACGGAGCTGGACAACTAACTTCTCTCCATTCCACCCGAGTGCAAACAGCCGGGTACTTCCAACTGAGCTGAATTAACAAGCGCTTCTCACCGAGGCTATCAGCGAGTGGGTAAAGTACTAAATACACAAACTATCTATTACCATTTTTACCATTTTTATTTTTTCCCTTATTTTTATTTTTATGTAAGGATATCTATGAGATGTGACAATCAAGCGCTTATTTATGAACCAAGCCAAAGTTTCTACAATTGCCACAATTTCTGTTTTTAGCTACTGTTTCTCTCCACAATTTTGCTACATTTTGTTACTTGCTATATGCTACTCATTACAGCAGGATCATTCACAAGCTTATATATAAAGACATTAACTTACCAAGACCTATACATCACGAACTTGGATATTATTATACCATACAGGTCCTATCAGACTAATACAACTGTACTATCTATATCTATTCCACGGATACCAGCGCTGGTCGATCTTATATATATGTATATCTATTTATGTACTAATCTGTGTTAAGTCTATATTTTTGTTTTTATACTGTTTTTATAGAAAATTTCATTTTTAGTATTAATAAATATATACTTTTTTTATACACATTTTTTGGGATACATCATCCAATCCATCTATTGCATATTTAATATTTTAACTCATTCAACCAGATACAGGGTGTGCTCGTCCACAATTGACAAACAAAATCTTCATATATATCTCCTTGGGCTGTGGGTAAGCCAGGACAAGAGCACCCCAAATGACCATTGGTATCTAGTGGTGAGCCACTCATATACTCTCCTTTGTGAAATATATATATATACACTGTATATATAGCTTACTTTCTAACACTGTACAATTTGCCATTGCTGGCATTTTCATTTGTTTCCACATGGAATATAGAATCCACAGATGGAATTAGATATCACACTGCAGAGATAGCCAGGGGAAAATAATGAATGAGTTCACTCAAGTGGAGGTTGTATCAAAGACATTGTGATATAACGATATAGATACATTTAACAATGAAATTATCAGTCATGTGTATGAAATTTCAGCCTCAGACATAGAATATGTTGTCAGTCATCATGAGTAGCATTTAATATTTGTCTCCAAATTCACTGTAAAATCTCACTGTATTAAATGAAGGATCAGAAGTTTCTTGCTTTATTGTTCTGCATTAAAACAAATGTTCTAAAGAGTTACCTCATTTAGTAATACATCATCTATTAGGTCATAGTGGGGACATCCAGTATAGTGGGGACATACATTTGTTCAGTTCACGGTCTTAATAAGTACTATATGGTATCTGGCAGTGTATCCGCCGAAGTTATTAAGAGGCGCTGGAATAACTTTGGCGCATCCAGCACCAGTGTAAATATAATACAGCTTCCTTGCAGGCTTACATTTAGACCATTTTCTACTCCTAAAACAGGCATGGAAAATTATGACTGCGACGGGCCTACTGGCCCGTCCCCTTCCCTACCCATGCCACGCCCACTATTTTAGACCTGGCATGAGCGAGGAAAAGTCACTGATTGCAGCACAACTCACCTAATATAGGCGTATTTCAGGATAATGAATGACCCCCATAGTGTAGCTGTGGTTGACCTGATTTAAAAGCTGCTTTTCTTTTGTGGATCTGAAGCTCTCCTCCCTAGTTATGATACTTTTCCTTAATATGCAAATTTAACCTTTGGTGCAACAAGGGCACCACTGATTTATGACAGGGCCAGCCAATGGCAAAACTATGAATAAGCTGCTGACCACATAATGTAACAGAGCTTGGGTGCAACAAGAGCAATGGTTATGCACCAAAGGCCTAATTTGCATATTAAGAAAAAGTTATCAACTCTGTAATGGATCCTTGGATCAACAAAAAAGAAACAGTTTTTGATTCAGTTGAACTACAGCTATGTGACTATGCAAACAGCTTGATAAGGAAGTCGCTGGTGACAGATTCTCTTTAAGTCTATAATTGAAACTTAAGGTGGGTTTACACTGCACGATGTAACAGCCGATTGTGAGGAAGGAAGTGCTATTTCCAGACAGTCAGCTGCTCGTTCAGTGAAGGAGACCACTGTATTTACATGCAGCAATCACCTGCACAGTATGAGGATGAGAGATCGCTATTGCGATCATTCGTCCTCATACAGATGCAATGTTTGTGGGCAGCAGATCGCTGTTTAGACCACACGATCTGCTGATTGATGGTGCCTGCATGAACGACAGGATCACCCGATGAACAAGCGTTTTGCTTGTTCATCGGGTGATCGGCGGCACATTTAGATGGGCAGATTGTTGGGAACGAGTGTTCACAGGAATGTTTGTTCCCAATAATCTGCCCGACACTCAGGTCATGTAAATCCACCTTTTCTCACTATTTCAAATAAGAATTGAAATGGTCTACTGGAGGGGCTTCTAGTGAGGCCTGGCTCTAATGGGTCCCTAAGGTTCACAGAACAAGAATTATCACCACATGTAATATCATGCAGCAATCAAATGACTAACGATAAATCGTTTGTTTTAATTGATCAGACAAATCCCCATCCCCTAATTAGAAATCTGCCAGTCATTAGCAGTGTAAATGATCTAGGGGCAAAGGAATAGTGATTGCTGTAACAAGCAAACACCCGAAAAATTTAACACTTATTGTTTTGCATGATTGAACTTGTTTTAAATGCCACGACTCGCTAAAATTTTGCTTGCCGCTTGTTAGTCAAAATAGATTTACTTGTCTAATAGGACCCTTAGCTGTTCCTGCACATGTCTGTGGAAAGGAATACTCACTAGGGACTTTCTTGCTCTTTCTATCTCACACATGATTTCTCAGGTTTAGAACAGTGTTAAACTTTAAACCTTTAAGTCCAACAGTGAATTCACAAGCGTGCTAATAGGTGCTGTTGGATGGTTTTTAATCATAAACATCATTATTTAAACAAATGAATTAAAACAATGGGATGATTAGATTTTTATTCAGCCAGCATTTTTGTTTAATACAGGTTATACACAGTTACAGAGCTGACAGATAGGAAGTTATTGAGTGAGTCTCCAGAAGAATGACTGCATAAATAATGGCTAGTAACTAGAGATAAGCGAATCTATTCGCCGCTTCATAGATTCGTATCGAATCTTAGAAATTTTGGGCTCCGAAGCAAATCCGAATTTTGTCAGATTCGCTTCGTTTTATTCATAAATCTTCGCAAAATTTTGCATGCTAACAATACGTACAATATGTATGAAACGTACGAAACGCTTGAAAAATGAGGATACGCCCCCGCTAGAGCGGGAAAGTAAAGATACGACCCCCTCAGAACTGGAAAAAAACAGCCCGGCCCACCAGGATCTGACTATTTGCACGTATAGGAATGTATAGACTCCTCCCTCAGTACTCCACCCTCCTCTGAACCAGTTTAGACCAGCGCTGAACACTGAACAAGTAGCAAGCATGGCTAAAGAGCTGCGTCCTAACTGGAACCAGATGGCCTTTGGGGACGAGTTCCCTGAACCACCCCCCGCTCCAGACATCAGGGTGTCACAGTCTGAAATCACGAGAACCCCATAGGGTTCAGTGCCCTTGTTTTCTTTACTGGCTGCTGAGATTGCTGAGCATCGTGAGGTGGTTCGTCGTGAGGTGGCTGGTGCGTCTGCTGTGGCTGGTGCGGCTGGAGCGTCTGCTGTGGCTCGTGAGGCGGAGGCTGGAGCGTCCACTTCGCCACCCAGGAGGAGATCCACGACAACACCTTCCATAAGGCAGAACCCAATTGTGCCACCATCTGTGCCTATGTGCAGACCCTCTAGGACTATAAAAATGCTGTGGAGGACTGGGTCATCCAGGTACTGGACCACCCTAGGCTGGGAGATCCTGCATTGGAACGCTGAAAGGGAACGGTCCTGTGGTTTTCCGTTGAGAGAGGGTCTGGCTTCCTGGCAGACGATGAGGATGGAAAGGAGTATTTTGTGGGCCGCAGGCCGTACCTGCCACAACCTCGGCACAACCTATACGTGAAAGGCCCCTTTGCGAACGGGTTACCCTCCTTTCAAAGCCTCTGGTACCTACAACAGAACCTGAAGTGTGGCCGGATGAACCACCAGGTCCAGGACACTTGCGCTGCCTTCAGGAGTCCCCAGATGGCATCCTCCATTTCAGGGAAAAGCCACAGCCGGAGCCGGAGCCTTGGATTCCTGGACTGCCAGCACCACCACAGTCCTTTCAGCTGGATAAGATTAAGGCAACATCGTTTACGTTCCAATCCACGGTCATCCACCAATACCAGCTGCCATGGAAGATGAAGCCAGCAGCAGCCAGGGAAGCTGGGGCTACTTCCCTGGATGCAACCTTGCCAGAACTGCTGCAGCCAGATGTTCTTACCCCTGCTGTCCCGGCAGGAGGATCCGGAAAAGCGTAAGTGGCTACAGCGCTCACCAGCGTCACCACCACCCGGACCCGGTCAAGTCCAAATTCCGGAAGAAGAGGGCACTGGAGTTCTACTACAGCAGTGAGCGTGGCCTACAAGAGGCAGGAGCGTCCTCTGATGACGTTTAGCAGCAGTTCCAGCGAGGAGGACTTCAGGTCCCTCATTTGAGGAACCATTCTACTGGCTGGGTGATGTAATGGACACCTCAGGGGGACCTATGGAGCCACACCATGGACTGCACCTGACGGGTGAGAGCTAGTTGGCACTTTTTATGTTTGGTTGTTTGCATTGCCCCCGTTTGACTCTCACCCAGATGGGCATGGCTGTCAGGACTCCCTCATTCTGCAGAAAAGTCCCAGTTGCGCCTAAGTGCGCCTATTTACCTTTTTCCACCCTTCTCAGGTTATTTGTGAGCCCCCTTTGCAAAAAGGGTTCTCTATTTGCTGCTATTTTCTATTATCCATGTGGATTACACTTACCTGTTTGGATTACAATATTTCCTCACGTGGATTACAATTGAATTTTGGACTATGTGTTCCAGACAGTGTTTTATCATGCTAAGGAGCCACGAGGAGAGACTCTAACATATATCTGAGCCTTTTATGCTTGCAAATGTGAAATTGATTGCACTAAAATGTTTGCATACTTATATCTTTGCTGTATTTTATCTACACTGTTTTTACTGGTTCAGCACTTTAGCCCATTGTGTGTATTCTTTTTCAGGTACTGCAATGTATGTGTCCTATAATGCACTTATTTTCCAGTGTTTTTAGTAAATTATGCACTTAGCTGGATAGCTAGCAGTGAGCACCTTATTTTTCTACCTCATATGGACTGCCTCTAAAGACTGTACGCCGCGGCCTAGCCTCGTGCGTATGACGCATTCGCGCGTTAATATTACGCTAAGAATTCGTACGCACTTTTGTACGCTACTCATAACGTATTGCGTACTTTTAACTACGCTGAATGTAAGTTCGTAATTTGTGCAGGAATGTTCGCAAAACAACGATTGTTTTTTTGAACGTAGATTCGACCGAATTAATTCGTGTAAGTACGAATCTTGTCAAAAATTCGGCGAAAGCAAAATTATGGATGATTCACTCATCTCTACTAGTAACAGTTCCACCATCAGCACCCCAGTACTACTATGTACCCAGTTACCTAATAGATCCCCACAACATTCTGTTCACTTTACTGCATAATAGTTCACTATTCAAAATGTGCTACACTTTCATCAACAACTTTTGATCTTTTAGGGGTATCCCAAGACATTTATGGCATATCTACAGAACCCTCTACATATTAAAAAAAACGGGGTCTTCATTCAGCAGCAGACTGAATTGATAGTTCTTTGTGCACGGGTACTCAACTTTCTCTGTAACTCACATAGACTAAAATTGAGAAAGCCATCCACATCTATAGCCACTTTTCCATTCAATTTTAGTCTGGATGCGACCACATTGCCTGGAAGAACGTGGTACAGGAGATTGCTGTTACCCTGATAGATGGGAATTTTGCAAAATTGTAAACCTTCACAATTTGACTACAACATGTAAATTCACCCTGAAAATAGTTCTTTGCGAGGTCACAATCCCTGGATAATTTCACAAGATATGGATGCTCAAAGAAAGGATCTTTAAGTTCAATGGGGGGGATAATTTTATAATCTTGGATAACCCCTTTAAGGAAAGATACTAGTACTGCACTTTTTTAATCCACTTCTTCTTTTTGCTTTAAAAACTGCATTAAAAAATCCCTGAACGTGTGACAGCACCCTCACTGCGACAAGTCGCAGACCTCATTTCCTACTTTGCCTTGCAAATGTTGAAAATGATTACAAAACCTGAATAGAGCCTCTGATTGGCATTAAAATTTTAGAAGCTCGTTTCCTCAATTGTCTCTCATTACTGACAAATTATGCACATGGAAACCAAATGTCTCTTACTATGCATAAGTAGTATGAACATTTTTAACACAAAATGGAGAGTTTCACAGAGAAATAACAGACCTCTATAAAGACATGAGATTTGAAGTGCTTCATTTTCCAGCGAAGGCTAATCCCTTGCTAGACCACTGGAAGAACTGTGTCTAACCTTGGTTACCATAGCAATAATCACAACTGGAAGATAATTCTGAATTAATTATCTGTCATACAGCGGGAAAGACATATCACCCATAAAGTATCTGCCTTCATATCGACTTTCTTACCGTAGGATTCAGGTTCCGGTTGAGCTGTAATCTCTGCATGACCTTAAACACACAAGCGAATATACATCACATGAAAATAGGCAAAAATGCAATATTAAAACACAGACAAAATACTATGCAATACAATATTGTGCAAAGACTAAATAATCAGTTATCCTGTATAGAGATAAGATTTATTTTGCAAGAGAAATATTAAGAAGACACAGGGAAGGGGTGACTGCAATTCCTATAATTTACAATGTGCATTCTTATTTATAATGGACTGTACCAGTTATCAAAGAGGTCACCTAATCCTTATGTTCTAAGTTAGCTAAATATATTGTAGATAGAGAATAGATTGTGCAGTTTGTGGTCAGAAATAGCGACATGTAACCGCATCCTGTATGATAAAAAGCCATAGTACGGGCCAGTAGGCAATCAATGTGCTTCTATATGGTGCTTCATTATGGCACCATATCCTCCCCTAGAAGGTTTCCAAAGCAGAATACCACAGACATATGGAATATGATGGAACACGCTACCGCCTGTAGGAAATCATTATTATATAGAGACACTATGGATGTAAAATGTGAACCCAGATAATTCATACAATATGGATCCATTATACAGCCATTTAAGGGTGGGTTCACATCATGTTTTTCCTGTCCGTTTAACGTATACAAAAAAAATGTACTTTTTTTACCATTGCAAAACAAATGTATACGTTTTTTTTTTTTTTAACCGGACTGTGCAGGATACAAGAAAATGGTGTGCTGCGTTTTTGCAAACTTTTTTTTTCCTAACGTGTATGTCAAACAGAGGCATAAAACCTGATGTGAACCCACCCTAAGACATATTTCAGGATTCAAGGTGCTCTGCTTCTTCGGCTTTCATCGGTTTTGCTTTCTGAACATGTAGGGTATAGATCCCATTTACTTTCTAGAGATCTATATTACACACTCTGGAAAAGTGGAGCAGAGCGAATGAAAGCCGAGGGGCTGGGTGCTCTGAGTAGTGCTTCTGCCCTTTTGTTTTTTCAACAAGGGTATAGTTACCCCTTAATATAACCTATATAAGAACAAGGGCTATCAAAGATTTTACTGCTTATTGAATTGAAGAAACATTAGTAGTTTGGGGACTGTTATTTTATATAATTTACTGAATACTGTATCTATTGAAATCAATTTGTTTTATTACCTCGGGTACGAGGGTAGCGTTTTTGTTCTGGAGCTGGAGCTTCTGCTGCGGTTGGGTCACTTGGAGGATTCTGGGTTTTTTGTTTGCTCACTGGCATTGGTTGTGGAAGTACATGTTTAGGAAAGCCCTTGAAGAACCATGCCCCAGATCTTTTCCACACCTGAAGATGCAAAATTGCAAATGCATGTTTTTTTCACATTAGAAATGTTATATCATTTAAACGTCTGATTACAACTAAAGGCTGCAAGGAGGTATCAAATGGTATGACTGCCTTCCCTTTCTCTGCTTTCAGCACACAGTGCCAAACCATTTTGACTCATAAAAGGGTATGCATTCATGGTGTATTTTCTTGTGTATATTGGCATGTATGGCACAATTATTACACACAAAATCCATGGGAAATTGATTTCAATAGAAAACATGCCATAAATTATATGGTGTGAGTTTTAACACCGCTGCTAATTTCAAATACATGTGCAAAAACTTCTTGACAAAGTCACTTCTTGACATGTATTCCATATGGGAGATGAATTATATAATATACATGAAAATATGCATAAAAAAAACCTCAACACACGTGGAAAAGTGAAATACATCTTGAAAATCCGACATGGATTTCTACACAATTGACTAAGCTGTGTGGTTCTGGATCCAGAAATGCTCCAAGAAAACCCCTGATGGCTGGGGGTATAGGGTGTCAGACCCCCGCCATCAGATATTCATGGCCTATCCCGAAGAAAGGCTAGCAATGTAAAATCTGTGGGCAAACCCTTTTGAAGCTATTTTTCTCTCTCTTATAGCTGGCTAAATTGTTAGAGATCACTGAAGATTTAAAAACCTACTTTGTCACTAATCTACCAAGTCACAAGTTTGCAAGCAGGAAAACCGATACTTAAAATGTATCATTTCACAGAGTAGGTGCCTGCATTAAAGTCTAGTCTGAAAATCAGAAAATAATTTTGATTATATTTCTATATACACTGATCCCTATTTAATGACTCTTTTAAAAGCAGTCTGCATTTATGTTAGATTTTTAAAAAATGTACAAGACTCTGATGTAAGATTTTCAGTATAGAAAGAGGATATTATAATATTGCCATACTGTAAAATTGGCGCTTGGTAGGTGGGCACAGATGTGTTTTGATCAAAATATATTGGCTAAGAGTCTCAGATTTTATCATATCAGAATGAGGGCTTAGTTTTTACAGTATACCGTATTTTTCGCTTTATAAGACGCACCTGATGATAAGACGCACCTAGTTTTCAGAGGAGGAAAATGGGGAAAAAAATAATTTGAACTAAAAGGTGGTCTAAAACATTTTAACAAAATAACAATAATGTGTAACTGTAGGTGAGAATATCAGTGGATGACACTGTTATGGGGGCACTGTGGATAATGCTGTTATGGGGGATCTGTGGATGACACTGTTATGGGGATCTGTGGATGACACTGTTATGGGGGATCTGTGGATGACACTGTTATGGGGGATCTGTGGATGACACTGTTATGGGGGATCTGTGGATGTCACTGTTATGGGGGATCTGTGGATGATACACTGTTATGGGGGATCTGTGGATGATACACTGTTATGGGGATTGTGGATACACTGTTATGGGGATCTGTGGATGACACTGTTATGGGGGATCTGTGGATGACACTGTTATGGGGGATCTGTGGATGACACTGTTATGGGGGGATCCTTGTGGATGGGACACACTGTTATGGGGATCTGTGTCACTGGGGGATCACTGATGTACTGTACATTGGCATATTCTCAAAGATGAGGGGAGTTATAGTCCATTTTTAATATAAACACTGTCCAGCGACTGTTCTATAATTGGCATATGACTATAACCCCCCTCATCCATAAGGGAATCCACCCATGTACTGCAGTATATGAGTGGATTACTATGGATGATGGGGGTTATAGTCATATTTAATATAAACACATGCCAATTACAGAACAGTCCCTGGACCAGTGTTTATATTTAATATGACTATAACTCCCCTCATCCATAGGAATCCACTCATTTACTGCAGTATATGGGTGGCTACCTATGGACCCACATTTATAGGTCCTGAGCGCCTTGACTCACCCAGGGATTAGACCAACAAAACTGCCGTACACAGCAGGCAGCAGAGCTAGTACGGCGGGAGATAGGAAGGAAGCTGATTGGTGGAAGTGTTCAGCTGACCTGTTGAAAAGCGGGCTGGCGGGCAGTAGAGGGCAGCAAGTGAAGCCCACCAACCTGCGCAACGGTGCCCTGAGGAGCAAGTTGGTAAGATGGATGTGCGGGCTGGCGGCAGGGGAGTGAGCTAACTGAAGCCGCCAGCCCGCCCAACGATTTACTACAACAGGGGAGCTCAATGGACGTGCGGCCTGGCGGCATGCAGAGCGCATTAAGTGAAGCCGCCAGCCCGTCCGTGGTGCCGTCTTATTAAGGAAGCGCAGGCTGGCGGCAGAAACCTTCATTGAAGTCGCCAGCCCTCCAAACAGTTTAATGGCAGGCTCAGGAGCTGTTAGTGAGAGCCTCCTGAGCCACCTAATTAGTGATGTTCGTTTTATAAGACGCAGCAACTTTTTCCCTCCACTTTGGAGGAAAAAAAGTGCGTCTTATAAAACGAAAAATACGGTATATTGTTTGCATCTATTTTGTTTGTTTTGTTTATTTCTTTTTTTGTGATTTATTTATATATGTATTCACTGACATCCGCAATCATTATTATTATATCATGCAGGATGTTTTTTATCCTTTTTTTCTGTGATTTTTGCTTAGTTTATAACATGTACTTGAGGGAGTGGCACCTTCAGGTGTGAATGCGCTCCTAGTCTATCTTGAGTAGCATTCTTGTGCACTTTTGCCCTCCCCATCAAATTGAGCGCCTTGATTATGTGGTACATAATAGGTGTGTTTGCTCCTCCTCTCATTGGTGCTGGATGCACATAGAGGAGACTAGGAGGCAACATACCTTATATGTGCAGAGTCCACGCTCCTGGACATTAGATGCCCAACGGCATAGGTAGGTTTAGCGTAGGACCTGCCTGACCTGAGACCACCTTGGCGCTGGGTAGGTGGGCACAGATGTGTTTTGATCAAAATATATTGGCTAAGAGTCTCAGATTTTATCCATATCAGAATGAGGGCTTAGTTTTTACAGTATATATTGTTTGCATCTACTTTGTGAGTGCATTGAATATTCTTTTTTTGTGATTTATTCATACTGTAAAACTGGACTGAAATTAGTGTAAGCCTATACAGCTATGAACAGTAGTCAGAATCAGTAAGGAATAGAAGGGTTAGCGTGGATAGTGATGTTATTGAACTGTATTAGAATCTTTAAAATATTCATAATTTATCATTTGACTATATTTGGAAATTGCAATGAAATGATGTTGCACAGCATACCATCTTCGGGTATAAAGCTGGGCTTCTATATGGACTGATATGTTCTACTTACCTCCCGCTGCTCACTACATATTTTGCAGAGCCAGATAGAGTGAGGACGACTGTTGGTTTGTACTCCACACTTTGTGCAAACATTCTGTTAAAATCAAGGATAATATCCTAAAGTAGTGGTAGAAGTAGTAGTAGTAGTAGTGATACATTAGTTAGAAAGTACAACCAACAATCAATAAAACACATTATCAATTATTAAGCAGCTAATTAGGAATAATGATAATAACCTTTTTGCAGTCTTCACAAAACAACACACTTTGATCCAGGCAAGCCCAGTTGCTCCCCACAAAGAATGCAGCGATTAACACCATCACCAGACACTGTCTTCCTCATATCCTCTAACCGGTCCACCAAACGCCTAAGACAGAAGAAAAAAAAGTCAAGTAACTACACTTATCTCCATATAAAACATATATTTTATTATGTCTTTTAGTGTCTAACTAATGTATTGAAGCAGATACCTCCTGCCGCCCCACTGTAAAAACTTCAGCCAACTCCATTTTTTACAGTCTTTCTTTTACAGTTCTTTGGCACAGACCACTGCAGTCAATCAGTGGCCTGAAGTGGTATACTACTGACATCATGACTCCCATTGATGAGAGGCAATGCCAATAGTATGGCACACAACTGTTGTGGCCACTGATTGGCTACATTGGTCAATTGCCAACCCCTGGTAAACAAACACTGGGAGGACAATTGTAGCATCTGTGCTAGATCAGTGGAGGGTTGAAGAGGTGAGTATTGGGTTTATTTTGTTATTTTATAGATTTGCTGCTGTTTTTATTTTATTTCTTAAGAAGCTAAGATAAACCCTTTAATGATTTTGCAGGTCTGGATATCCTAGTGATAAACCAGTAGCACCCAATGACTCAAATCATGTAGATCAGGCATTGAGAAATATGAATATATTTAATATACTGTATCAGGTCTACAGGTGAGGGATCACATCTAATTGTCATGGTAGCATATGTACACATGTCTACTTAGTTCCACCTCCACTGTGATATAACTAATATACAATGGTTATTCAAAATTATTTTACTATGGAATGAACTAAATTGTGTTCCTGTTGGACACAGCCTTGAGGTTGAGGCTGAATGCACAAACCACCATCACTAAAAATAGAACAACCATGACTAGATAATTTAGTCACTCAAAAGAAAAGCCTTAGGAGATGAAATTAGAAATCCTAGATTCATGGATGCTGCATGCGTTCCACTTGTGTGGTGACCTATATCCAACACCGCAGTGGAGTACACAAAAGAAATGAAACATTGCTCAATAACTCTGCGTGCTTCTCTCCTTTGTATGTAGAGATATTATCTAGTTTTTGATGTATGTTCACTCATTTTACAAATTGTCTTTTAGGGAAAACAGACAAGCACAGAAAAAACATGAACATCCAAACCTGAAAAACAACAATTAAAGGTGCTACGTCTCAAAGGGAAATGCCATAGGAAAATCACTATTAAACCAAAGACAGTATCTTGTAGGGCTAGCTCAGATGAATGTAATGACATCTTTCGCTTCATAATCCATTACTTCATTTTGAAGAAAAAAGTACTTTGAATCCATATGCAAATAGGGAGACCAGTCCACCATAGGTGGACCCGAGCCACTCTGTGCACCCTTGCTCC
>ONZH01008256.1:0-24819 GCA_900303285.1 Rhinella marina
GCTTGGGCAGATTAGTGGCAGAATGAGGTTTAACACTGACATATGTAAGGTTATGCATATGGGAAGGAATAATGCAAGTCACCAGTACATACTAAATGGTAAAATATTAGGTAACTCTGACATGGAAATGGACCTAGAAATTTTAGTGAACAGCAAACTAAGCTGTAGAAACCAGTGTCAGACAGCTGCTGCCAAGGCCAATAAGATAATGGGTTGCATCAAAAGAGGCATAGATGCCCGTGATGAGAACATAGTCCTGCCACTTTACAAATCACTAGTCAGACCACACATGGAGTACTGTGTACAGTTCTGGGCTCCTGTGAACAAGGCAGACATAGCAGAGCTGGAGAGGGTTCAGAGAAGGGCAACTAAAGTAATAACTGGAATGGGTGGACTACAGTACCCAGAAAGATTATCAAAATTAGGCTTATTAACTTTAGAAAAAAGACGACTGAGGGGAGATCTAATAACTATGTATAAATATATCAGAGAGGTCAGTACAGAGATCTCTCCCATGATCTGTTTATCCCCAGGACTGTGACTGTGACGAGGGGACTTCCTCTGCGTCTGGAGGAAAGAAGGTTTGTAGACAAACATAGAAGAGGATTCTTTACGGTAAGAGCAGTGAGACTATGGAACTCTCTGCCTGAGGAGGTGGTGATGGTAAGTTCACTAAAAGAGTTCAAGAGGGGCCTGGATGCATTTCTGGAGGGTAATAATATTACAGGTTATAGTTACTAGAGATGGGTCGTTGATCCAGGGAGTTATTCTGATTGCCTGATTGGAGTCGGGAAGGAATTTTATAGGTGGGCAAACGGAGCCTCTAGGTGCAGAATAAGGTGTCATCTATATAGTGTGTGGTGTGCATAAAGGGGGTTACATATCTATATAGTGTGAAGTGTGTGTGTGTATATGGGTGTGATCTATATAGTGTGCTGTGTGTGTATAGGGTGTCATCTATATAGTGTGTGGTAAGTATACAGGGTGTCATCTATATAGTGTGTGTATAGGGTGTCATCTACAGTATATAGATTGTGTTATGTGGTGTGTCATCTATTTAGTATGTGGTGAGTGTATAGGGTGTCATCTGTATAGTGTGTAGATACAGGATGTCATTACAAGTTAGTGAATTTTTAAAAAATTTGATTCGGTCAGTTTGTCAAATTTTCCAAAACAAATTCATTCAATCTGAATAAATTTGTGGCGAATCACATTAAAAAAACAGCTACTTCCTGGCTGCAGAGAACCTGTATAGTTCTGTATAACACTGTGCCTTGCAGTAACATGCATAGGGAGTCTGCTGTGGTAGTGAAACAATACTGTGAGTCAGTATGACAGGCGTCACTCTTAGAATCACTGCACACTTAATGTATTTCGCCAGTTATGGGACCAAAACTGACCAAATAACTCAAGTGTAAACTCAGAATTTCAGGTCAATAAAGAACCGTGCCCAAGATCCTACTATAGTGTGAAAGAGCGCACTCCTTTTACACCAATTCACTGATTCCACATAGATTTCTACAGAACCTGTTCTATTAAACACTTATACACAGTGTAGAGATGGCAGAGGCAGCAGCATGAGGAGACTACAGAGTGGCACGACAGTGTAGAGGTGGCAGTGGCAGCAGACTACAGAGTGGCACGACGACAGTGTGGAGGCAGCATCAGCAGAAGACTACACAGTGTCACAACAGTGTGGATTTGGCAGTGGCAGCAGCTGTAGCATTAGGAGACCACGGAGTGGCACAATGACAGAGATGTCAAGGGGAAAGTCCCCATCACCACTAATGTCTGTGTTTGAGGAATTAACTTAGAACAAGTGTCAACTTTGACCTGCCTATGAGTGTAGAAGGTCTGACAAAGTGGCACGACGATGGTGTGGAGGCAGCCACATCAGGAGACTACAGAGTGCTACGACGACATTGTGGAGGCAGCAGTAGCATCAGGAGACCATAGAGTGGCGTGACAACATTGTGGAGGCAGCAGCAGTAGCATCAAGAGACCACAGAGTGGCGCGATAACATTGTGGAGGCAGCAGCAGTAGCATCAGGAGACTACAGAGTGGCGCAATGACATTGTGGAGGCAACACCAAAAGCATCAGCACACTACAGTGTGGTATGGTATGACGACAGTGTGGAGGTGGCAGTGGCAGCAGCTGTAGCATCAGGAGATCACAGAGTGGCACGACAGTGTGGAGGTGGCAGCAGCAGCAGGAGACCACAGAGTGGCATGACGACATTGTGGAGGCAGCAGCAGCATAGTGTGTGGTGAGTATACAGGGTGTCATCTATATAGTGTGAGGTGTGTGTATAGGGTGTCATCTACAGTATATAGAGTGTGTTATGTGTATAGTGTGTCATCTATTTAGTATGTGGTGAGTGTATAGGGTGTCATCTCTATAGTGTGTGGATACAGTAGCATCAGGAGACCACAGAGGCACGACAACAGTGTGGAGGCAGCATCAACAGCAGCAGAATCAGCAGCATACTACAGAGTGGCATGACGACAGTGTGCAGGCAGCACCAGCAGCAGACTACAGAGTGGCACAACGACATTGTAGAGGCAGCAGCAGTAGCATCAGGAGACCACAGAGTGGCACGATGACAGTGTGCAGGCAGCACCAACTGCAGCAGCAGCAGTAGGATAACAGGCCAAACTGGATGGACAGATGTCTTTTTTCGGCTTTATAAACTATGTTACTATGTTACTGCAGAGTGGTACGACGACAGTGTACAAGCAGCAGCAGCAGACTACAGAGTGGTATGACGACAGTGTGCAGGCAGCACCAGCAGCAGCAGAAGTAGACTACAGGGTAATACGACGATTGTGCAGGCAGCACCAGCAGCAGACTACAGAGTGGTATGACGACAGTGTGCAGGCAGCACCAGCAGCAGCAGACTACATAGTGCTACGATGTCAGTGTGCAGGCAGCACCAGCAGCACCAGCAGACTACAGAGTGGCACGATGACAGTGTGGGGAGGTGGGTGGCAATAACACTACCCACTGACGATGGTGGGTGTAAGAAGGAGCACTTGGCATCAGATGTGTGGCCTCAGATGGGTGGCAACATCAGAATAGTTGTTGAGGCAGGTAGCCAGAAGAAACTGGTCTCTAGTCAAGGCAGCATGGATGATCTAATCTGATGCATCAGGTGTTGGTGGCTGGAAATCCTGGCTGATCCACGCCTGATTCATCTTGACAAAGGTCAGTCTCTCCACATTTTGGGTGAACAGGCGAGTTCTCCTTGGGGTAACTATGGCCCCCGCCGCACTAAACACCCGCTCTGATTCCACACTATTGGCCGGGCAGGACAGCTTTTCCAGAGCAAACTCGGCAATTTGCGGCCACAAATCTAGTTTGGCTGCCCATTAGTCCAGCGGATCTTCAATGATGGGTGGCAGGGTGCTGTCCAAGTATGCCATCACCTGCTGGTTCAGGTTTAGCTGATGCTGCTGGTGAGTAGTTTCTTCACTATGCGGGTGACAAAAGCTGCTCATCAGCGACTCTAGACTCAGACTGCTGCTGATGGAGCTGGTACTGCTCCTGCCACTCCCCTCAGTAGCCATGGCAGTGAAATGTGAGCGCAAAGGGCCCCCCTCGGTCAGACCTGCGAGAGGATGGATGATGGCGCAGATAGGCAGCGGCCAACTGACTACATAGGATGTCTCTATAGTAGTTCAGTTTGTCCTCCCTCTTGGCGGGTGTAAAAAAGGCCCCCATTTTGGACCGGTAGCGAGGGTTTAACATGGTGGAGAGCCAGTAGTCATCCCTCTGCCGAATGGTGACAATATGGCTGTAACTACGCAAGCAAGTGAGCATGCATTGGGCCATTTGCGCAAATGACTTGGAGGGACTCCCTGCCTCAATCTCCACTGCATACTGCCACTGTGTGTCTGGGTCCTCTGCCTCCTCTTCCTCATCGCCCTGTAGCTCCTCTGGCTGCTCCTGCTATTCCTCTCCTGTCACCTGGTTAGAAAAACCACCCATTTCTTTAGGCAATCTTTGTGCTCCAATGTCCTCCTCCTCTTCCTCCTCCTCCAGTTCAGCCCCCACAGGGCTCATGTGGCCGTGAGATGTAGTCACCACATCTCCTGTCCCCTAACCCGCCAGATTTACCAGCATCTTTTTCAGGATACGAATCAGTGGAATGACGTTGTTTATCCCGTAGTCCTGCCGACTGACAAATAAAGTGGACTCCTCAAAGGGCATGAGCAAATGGCAGGTGCCATGCATGAGCTGCCACTGGCTGACATCGAAGTTACACAGGGGAGTACCTCGGTCTGCTTGGATCATCAAGTAATCATTTATGGCCTTTCTCTGATTGTACAGTTGGTCCAATATATCGAGGGTGAAATTCCAACTGGTGGAAACGTCGCATATCAGCCTATGTTGGGTGACTCCGTTCTGCCACTGTAGCTCAAGGAGGGTGTGCGTGGCGGTGTACGAGTGGCTGAAGTGCATGCAAAGTTTCCTGGCCATTTTTAGGATGTCTTGCAGATGGGTCAAAGACTTTAGGAACCGCTTGACAACCAGATTGAACACGTGCGCCATGCAGGGCACATGGCACAGCCCTCCTTGATGCAGCGCCGACACCATGTTCTTCCCATTGTTCTGATTTTTAGTTGTCGCGGGGAAAGCCAGGATTGGATTTCTTGATGAATGACGCAGAGCAGTTCCTCCCCTGTGTGACTCCATTCGCCCAGGCAAACGAGATATAGAACCGCGTGACACTGCCATGCCCTGCACATGTGGTATGCTGGTGGGACACTGTGAATTGTGCCTGCAGTGGAGTCTGAGGACACGGTGGAGGATGAGGAGGCAGACATTGTCACAGGACCAACGGCATGAGAATGTGGAGGCAAAAGCATCGTCGCCTGGCCAAGTTGCTGGTTTGGCTGTGCAGGAACCACATTTACCCAGTGGGCCATAAAGGACATATACTGTCCCTGACCGTAATTAGAGCTCCACACATTGGCGCTGTTATGCACTTTGGCAGACACCGAAAGGCTCAAGGACTGGTCCACCTTCTGTTCTACATATTTGTGCAGGGCTGGTACTGCCTGTTTCGCAAAGAAATGACGGCTTGGAACTCTCCACCTTGGCTCGGCACAAGCCATCAGTTCTCTGAAAGGTTTAGAGTCCACCACTTGAAAAGTGAGAGACTGCAGCACCAGCAACTTGGCCAGAAGCACGTTCAACTTCTGCGCCGTTGGATGTGAACACGCATACTGCTGTCTTTTGGCAACCGCTTCGCTGATCGATTGCTAATGGAATGACTGAGGAGGAGTAGGAGGAGCAGGAGCATGAGATGATGGGAAGGACAGACAGCTCCCTTCGGCTGAGGTGGTGGAGCCTTGACTGCCTGAAATCAGTGCGTGCCACTGGGTGATGCTGTGGCTGCTGCAGCAGGCTGGACCACCACATTGGAGCCATGGTTCTCCCAGGCCACTTTATGGTGACGCTGCATACGTTGACGCAGGGCCGTGGTGCCAACATTGGCACCCTGGCCACGCTTCACCTTCTACCCACAGATTCTACAAATAGCTAGGTTCACCTCAACTGGTGGCTTAACAAAAAACTGCCACACTGCCAAGTACATGATTTTACCCCCAACACTCCGCACTGACTGGCTGCTACCGCCGCTGCCTCCGTGAACCCCTGCACCACCACTTTCCGGCTCGGTAGGCTCCTGCGAAGTGGGTGGTCTACCCTGGGAACGTTTGGCTCCAGACCTCCCACTGCTGCCACCCCGCTGACTCCCGGCCATGCTAGCGACTTGCTGGCTCTCCCAAGTGTGATCGGCTAGATCATCATCATTGAGTACTGGCTGCACGTCACTGATGTACTCCTCAACGGTCTCTTGGTCAGAAGCCTAACCGCTTGTAACCCCAGCTCCTACACCACTCTCCTTATTACTACTTGCCCGCTTAATGGAGGACGCTGCGGATGTCTCCTCCACATCTTGGCTGGCCAGTAGCTTCTGACTGTCCTCTAGTAGCTCGTCCTCACTGTATAGTGGAGCTGAGCCAACAGCATACAGTACTTGTGGCTGAGGGAACAGAAACTACATACAGAAACTACATACAGTGGCTGAAGGAACAGAAAAGGACAGAGGCAGGTTGAGGACAGGTAAGGGCACAGGGCCTGCTCCTGGGCCATGTCAACTAAGGGTTTGGTCTGACCACTCTTGGCTGTGGGTGTCTGATGTCATTTGGGATGAAGTCAAAGACAGAGTCAACCATTCAAGAACCGCTGGGTTGCTGGTCAAGACCCGACCGCTAGATTACAGCGTGAGCTCAGGCCTCTCAAAGTGACCCCTGCTGCCACACCCTATGCCTGCACCAGAAACATTTAGGCCTCTGCCATTCCCCTGTGCAGGGCCTGTCACTTCTCTGACATACTGTTACAGCAGATGAAATAAATAAGAGATTAAAACACGCCACAAAGGGCTGTAGTTTTGCCACTACTCCACACAACGGCTAATAAGTCTTTTGCCACCACTAATAATTGACAGAAGGTTTGACAAGATTTAACTTTGGCGCTGTACGCCAAATAAAACTTTTTTTGCCACTAATACACACTACAAAGGGCTGTAATTTTCCCACTTTACCACACAATGGCTAATAAGTTTTTTTCCACCACTAATAAACAATAGAAGGCTTTACAACATATAACTTTGGCGCTGTATGCCAAATAAAACTTTTTTTTGCCACTAATACACGCTACAAAGGGCTGTAATTATCCCACTTTACTAGTGAGTCTCCTCCTCGCACGTTTCTTGGCTGCTATGCAGCCAATAGACATGCGGTGAGGTACTGGCATTCACTGTAATGCCGTAGCCATGTTGGCTACTGACATTACGGTGATTGGCTGGCCGAAACGCGTCATCGGGTGCTATAAAGCACCCGATGACACGTGGTTTGGCTCAGTCTTAGTCAGGGAGAGCTGCAGCAGGAGGGACAGATAGTGTAGGAATAGGAATTTGTTAGGCAGGTTTAGGTTTAATACGTCAAAGACCCAAAAGTCCTTATAAGGACTATTGTTTTATCTCTAAACACCCCCATTGAACCCTGTTCTGCTTCAATACTTCCCTCCCTATCCTTTCCCTACACTGCTATTGAGCAATATATACGTTTGATAAGTTTTTCTACCACTACTAATGTCTCTCCCTGCACTAAGTTCACTGGAGAATGGCAGAATCCAAGATGGCTGAGGCTATTTATAGGGCTGTGACATCACAGGGCTGGCTGATGATTGGCTGCATGCATGGCATTGTGGGTGATCCCTCGTTCCCACAGTTCCTTGCTCCATGTCCTAACATGTGCAGCTGCCATTTTAGGGAAAAAATAGCGATTCATTACCTTGAATTGCTAGGAAATTCTGATTCGGTGCGAAACGAATAATTCCTGAAATTTGGATCGAATTCCACTTGCCAAGAATCTCATATTTACAAAATAAGCGTAGCATTAGCAACAGAATATTTTCTATAACTATGGCATTATTGTACTTTATTTGGTTTGCTGAGTGGTGTTGCATTGTATTTTTTTCTTCCCGTTTCTAGCCTTGGCAGCGTGCACTTGCGCATTGGGATGTGCTGACTGACCACCTTTTTCTTTGCAGCCGGGGATGAACCAACAGTGGGGGGGGGGGGGGGCTGCCAGTATCAGGATGGGAAGGTCCATGGTTATTGGTCCCTTCCCACTCTAAAAATACCCCCCACAGCCGCCCCAGGAGCTAAACCATCACATTAAATAGTTCCACCCCTGATGGCAACCTGGCTCTTCCTGGCTGGCACCCCTGTGTTTTGGGTACCGGGGTAATAGAATGGGTGTTAATGTCACCCCTGGGGTAGAAAAACAACCATGGCTAACAAAGACCCAGTGATGGTAATGGAAGTGTCAGACAGATATCTCCGCTATTAACACTGCAATGAAAATTGAATAAAAACACACAACAAGCAAAAAAAAATGTATTTAAATTAGCACGCCCTGACTAAGACCTCTATAACCAGCAGTCCAGCAAATTAATTGTACTCCAAAAACTATATACTGCATGTGTC
Organism: Rhinella marina; assembly: GCA_900303285.1. Taxonomy (NCBI): domain Eukaryota; kingdom Metazoa; phylum Chordata; class Amphibia; order Anura; family Bufonidae; genus Rhinella; species Rhinella marina. Next base: position 8,062 of record ONZH01008256.1, read on the forward strand.
CTCACTAGTGAATACTATATATACTGCATGTGTCCTCACTAGTGACTATATACTCAATATGTCCTCACTAGTGACTGTATGCTATATATGACATGTGCCCTCACTACTGACAATATACTTCATGTATCCTCACTACTGACTATATACTGCATGTGTCCTCACTACTGACTAAATACTATATATGGCATGTGTCCTTACTACTGACTATACACTGCATGTGTCCTCACTACGGACTATATAATATACTGCATCTGCAAAACAGAAAAACTGTATGAACGGTAAGCTGTCTTTCCTGTCTTTGATATTTTTTCTAGTGACAGTTCTCTCTACTGAATATATACTATATATTGCATGTGTCCTCACTAGTGACTAGAGATGAGCGAATCATTAAAAAAATTATTCGCCGAACTTTTCCTAAGATTCGTATGTTCGACTAATAGATTAGTTGTATTTGCGTACAAAATATACGTTATTATGTGCTATTAGCGAACATTCGCACACTGAAAGGTTTAGAACGAACGTTCATTTAAAAAATGTACGCAACTTCTTAGAAGACGTACGCATGAGCGTACAAATAGCTTACAAATAGAGATGAGCGAACGTGCTCGAAACGAGCACTGTACCGCTCGGCTCCCCTGCGCTCGCATGGGAGCAGGCAGCCCAAGCGCTGCCTGCGCCCATGCAAGCGCAGGAGAGCCGAGCGGTACAGTGCTCATTTCGAGCAGTTCGCTCAGCTCTACTTACGAATCCTCAGAGTACTATTGTCTACGCGATTACGTAATACGCAGGCACGTACGAGGAGAGGCCGCGGCTTGCACTCCTCAGAGGCAGAGCGAATATTCGAAAATGGCATCCAGATGATCCTCATCATTTAGCTCTGCTGCACAGCTGAAATACATAGTCCGACTGATGGACCGCCAGGATTACGATTTACGATGGCACACACCGCCACCCGAAGCAGCATAAAAAGGAGGTTATCCAACAGGTGATCCGAGGCTTGCGCCATCGTTTTGACACCTTGCAGACGCCGGGCCAGATCCAGCGTAAATGGTCAGATCTGAAATTGCCCTCAGAGGCAGTATGTATATTTGAGGTAGAACAAGTAAGGTGCGGTCTATCCGGCTAAGTGCATAGTACAACCATCCACCATACAATAAAGTGAATATGAGGACCCATTGCAGTACTTGTAAAGAAATACACACAGTGGGCAACATACTTGAAAACGTTGCTGAAAGGTAAAAACATTAGTGCAAACAATCCAGTGCAAACAAAATAGTGCAAATACATTATAGGTATAATGTAAACATTTCAAATATCACCTACCTAGTATGCTCACGGACACGTTTAAGTCTCTTTTCTTCTTGTCATAGAACTGGAGCAGAGTCCCAAACTCAGTTGCAATTTGTAATCCACATAGGTAAAATTGTAATCCAAATGGGTAAAAAAATAGCAGCAAAGGTTCCTTAAAAAACCCTCTTTCAAGGGGCTCCCCAATAACCTGAAAAGGGGGAAAAAAGGGATGAGGCGCACGTATGCGCAACTTGGTTAAAACTTTTTTTTTGATGGGGGGAGTCCTGACAATCCATGTCCATCTGGGTGAGGACAAACGCAGGGCAACAAAAATAAAAACAAACGCCAACTAGTGCTCACCCTTCAGGTTAAGTCCACGTTGTGGCTCCCATAAAAGCTGCAGGATCCTTACTTAAGGGCCAGCAGGTCCTCTTCACTGCTGCTGGAGCTAAAAGATATGAGAGGGCGCTCCTGCCTCATGAAAGCGACACTGGCTGCGGCAGCAGACCCCCACCGACCTCTCAGGGATGGTCTTGGTAGTGACCGGGCGGTCACACTGGCAAGGGCCATGGCAACTTGGGCCTTGCCCATTACCTTGTAGTGGCCAGATCCTCCCGCTGGCATACAAGGTGACAGAATCTCCGGCTGTAAGGGCTCTGGTAACGGTCTTCCGCGAGCGGCGGACTGTGCGGCCTGCACCTGCCATGGCAGTTGGTATTGTACCACTGATGGCTGGTACACAAAACTGTTGGTGGTCATCTGTCTCACATGAAGGATCGGCCCATCATTGGTCTCATGGGAACACCGAGCCTCTTCTGCAGCCTGGGCCTCCTCACTCCAGTCTTCTGGGGGCGCTGCAGGAGTAGCTGGTCACTTAAGGAGTTTCACCCCAGTAGCAAAAGGGCCTTGGAGGCTCTTCGTGGGGGTATACTCCACGTAATCCCCCGCGTGGAGATTGTGGCAGACGGGCGGAAGATACGGCCGCTTTACAGAACAGCGGTTGACATATAATTCTTCCGCCGTCTCCTCATTGCCGATAAAACCTACTCCCCGTTCCACACTGAACCAAATAACAGTACCCCTTTGGCGCTCCAGCTTAGGGTCACCGGACCGTGGGTGCTCCAAAACCTGCACAACCCACTCCTCTACCAACTTTTTGTATTCCCAGAGGGTCAGGGCGTTCCGGGTGACAGCCTCGGGGACCATGGAATTTTGCCGAAGGTAGTAGTCCTTCCACGGCGGAGCGGGAACTCCTGCCGCCTCCGCCATGTCAGTCAGTGGAGTGAACACCTCAGCGGGCACCTCAACCGACTTCTTAGGCTGCCGGACATATTGAGAGACGTAGATCTCCTCCGGTTCCTTCTCCTCATAGGGGTCGGTGCCCCACACCATGCCTACCCAATCAGGGCCTCGCTGTGTCGCCATCTTAATTTCCTGAGTTGCCTCGTCTTCCTCGCGCGCTGGAGAAGGGGGTGGGGCTACCAGGGAGGAGTCTGCATCGCTAATGAATTGAATTCGTACACAACAGTGTATAGAGTAACTTATACGTAGCAATAGCGTATAATTTATAGGAGAAACTACGTAGCGAATGCGTACAAAGTCGAAGTGAATCACCTAATATTCGGATTCTCTTTGCAGCTGAAAATTCCCAAGATTCGATACGAATCAACGATTCGACGAATCGATGAATCGATTCGCTCATCTCTACTAGTGACTGTATACTGCATGTGTCCTCACTACTGTCTATATACTGAATGTGTCCTCACTACTGACTATATACTGCATGTGTCTTACTATTGACTATATACTGAATGTGTCCTCACTAGTGACTCTATACGGCATGTGCCCTGAATATGGACTACATACTCCATGTGTCCTCACTACTCATTACATACTGCATGTGTCTTCACTACTAACTTCATAATATATACTGAATGTGCCCTCACTATTGACTATATTCTGCATGTGTCCTCACTACTCATTATATACTGCATGTGTCAACACTACTGACTATATAATACAGTACATACTGCATGTGCATACCTCCCAACCATCCTCGATCCAGCGGGACAGTCCCAGATTTCAGTGGCTGTTCTGTGGTCTCGATACAGGGGAGGTATGTCCCGCTCTCAGGTAGATGTCTCTGCTTCCATAGAACACAGGGACAGCTGCCTGTAATGATGAAGTAGAGAGCCATCGGCTCCCTGCTCCATCATTCCTCCCCCTGCCGATGCTCCACACTACTGGTCTGTGCGAGGGGTGGGGCAGGGCTGGCTGGCAGTCAGCTGTGCTCCTCCTACACAGAGCAGCAGCTCTGTCTATATCCCGCTGCTGCTGGGGAACTAGGTGAGCATGTAGAGTTTGTTTTTTTTATTTTCTTTTTTTAATTCCTGTGAAGGGGGCACATAACTGGGCATATTCCTGTAAAGGGGGCACATAACTGGGTATATTACTGTGAGGGGCACATAACTGGGCATATTACTGTGAGGGAACACTGGGCATATTACTGTGAGGGGGCACAACTGGACATATTACTGTGAGGGGGCATATATCTGGGCATATTACTAAGAGGAGGCACATAACTGGGCATAATACTGTGAAAGGGACACATATCTGGGCATAATCTGGACATAACTACAGTGAGGGGGCATATATCTGGGCATTGCTACTGTAAGGGGGAACATATCTGGGCATTGCTACTGTGAGGGGGCACATATCTGTAATAACTACTGTGAAGGAGGCATATATCTGGGCATAATCTGTGAAGGAGGCACAATTTGGGCATAATCTATGAAGGAGGCACAATTTGGGCATAAATACTGTGTGGTGGCATAAAGGGGGAATAATTACTATGTGGGGGCATTTAGGGGACTGGGTGGGATTAGGTGTTATGTTTTGGGCAGAGTTAGAGGCGTAGCCTAGTGTGGAAAACATTTGCCGCGGCACAGATATACTTCACAATGCACTGTGCATTATATAGAGAACAGCTCAGACATGCTGTGCATTAGAGAACAGCTCACATGCACTTCTCTATATAATACACTGCACTGCACTGCACTGCTGTTTTCTATATAATGCACAGTGCAGTGTGAACAGCTCGGATACCCTTCACACTGTGCTGTACATTACATAGAGAACTGCTTGGATATACTTTACACTGCTCTGTGCATTATATAGAGAACAACTCAGATATATTCAACAATGTCCTGAACATTCACTGTATTTTATTGCTTTGCAGACAACAAAATGGTACTGCCAATTGGTATTGGAAAAACTTACTCCCCTCTCCTTTTGCACAGTCAGAAGTTGGAGGGGGCGGGGGGGTGGTTAAGGTCACCAGCAAGGAGAGAGGTTAGGCCAATTTTGCAAGAACCAGATTAGAATCAGCTTGAATTCAACACCTTTTCTTGCGAGCTCCATCTGCCAGTTGGAAATATGAAATATTATTCATTTTCCATATTTCTGGAAAAGTGAAAAATAATTCCAAAAATATTTAAAAAATAAACACAATTATTTCATCTTAAAAAGTCAGTGTCAGGCAGCTGCCTAGGTCAATAAGAGGTTCATGAAAAGGGGCTTAGATGGGGGCATGGTTTGTCGACTGAGCAAGATGGCCACTTAACTGCAGAGCTCCAGCACCCACAGAGTCCAGATGATGATGAGAGGAAAATGGTCTATGAAAAAGCAAGGAAAACTGGTCTTTTTCTTGAATCGAGAGAGGGACAAAGATGGCGCCGACTCATTTTCCGCTTCCCTTTCTCCTACCTCTAGCGCGGCTGCAGCTAGATCATCACCCGGTGCCGATGTTGGAGGTAATTGATCCTCTCCTCTGCCCTCCCGAGAATGCCCTAAGAGAGGACTGACTCCTCACAGCTTGTCCTCCGTCTGTAGCGGAGGGAGCGGGCTGCAAACCGTTCAGGCCCAGGCCTCGCGGGAACACGGATCTTCCTCAACCTCACCGTACACAAGCCCCGCCAAGCAGAGGTCTAAACGGGATACCACACCAGAGTGTAACTTTCTGGGTAACAACACACTGGTTAGCATTCAAGACACAGCGGTCTTGGCCCTTAAAACCTTCCCGACGTCAGAAGAACCCGTTTCGAACAATATACTTAAAGAAATGCTTTTGGCTTTCAGCTCCTCCATATCAACGGACCTGGCCACCCTTGTTAAAACATTGCAAGCCTCTGTCACTCAACTGGGTGGAAGTGCTCCCTCACACCTCATCGAACCTTCAAGTTAAGTTGCTTGATTGTCTTGCGGGTGATAGAAAGCGGTTTGTGTGTTTTAGAGAAAGTTGCAATTTATACTTTCATCTTAGAACTTACTCATCAGGGTCAGAGAAACAGAGAGTAGGTATAGTTATTTCTGCCCAGGAATGGGACCTCTCCATTCCCTCTGACTCTCTTCAGATATCATGATCATTTCTTTTGCTCTTGGTTTACTTTACAATAAACCTGAAACAGTTGCATTTGATGAGTCCAGACTGATCGTGCTCCAGCATGGATGAAGACCTGTAGAGGACTATTGTGCGGACATCCATAAATGGTGTGTTGCCTCCATATGGAATGACCCGCCGCTAAGATGTTAATTCCGCCAGGGTCTTTCCGAAAAAACTCAAGGACCTACAGCGTTAGTGAGTTAGCCTTTACCTGACTCTCTTGATAAGACTATGAATTTAGCAGTACATTTGGACAGACAACTTAGGGAATGCAGGAGAGAATGTTTCTTAACACCCATTCTGTATTCCAGTCCAGATTTACCATCTAAATTTTTCAAGGTGTCTGCTTCCATGAATGGTCCTATGCAGCTGAGTAACATAGTAACATAGTTTATAAGGCCGAAAAAAGACATCTGTCCATCCAGTCCGGCCTGTTTTCCTACAAGTTGATCCAGAGGAAGGCAAAAAAACCCTGTGAGGTAGAAGCCAATTTTCCCCACTTTAGTGAAAAAAATTCCTTCCCGACTCCAATCAGGCAATCAGAATAACTCCCTGGATCAACAACCCATCTCTAGTAACTATAACCTATAATATTATTACCCTCCAGAAATGCAACCAGGCCCCTCTTGAACTCTTTTAGTGAAATTACCATCACCACCTCCTCAGGCAGAGAGTTCCATAGTCTCACTGCTCTTACCGTAAAGAATCCTCTTCTATGTTTGTTTACAAACCTTCTTTCCTCCAGATGCAGAGGATGTCCCCTCGTCACAGTCACAGTTCTGGGGATAAATAGATCATGGGAGAGATCTCTGTACTGACCTCTGATATATTTATACATAGTTATTAGATCTCCCCTCAGTCGTCTTTTTTGTAAAGTAAATAAGCCTAATTTTGATAATCGTTCTGGGTACTGTAGTCCACCTATTCCAGTTAATACTTTAGTTGCCCTCCTCTGAACCCTCTCCAGCTCTGCTATGTCTGCCTTGTTCACAGGAGCCCAGAACTGTACACTGTACTCCATGTGTGGTCTGATTTGTAAAGTGGCAGGACTATGTTCTCATCACGGGCATCTATGCCTCTTTTGATGCAACCCATTATCTTATTGGCCTTGGAAGCAGCTGTCTGACACTGGTTTCTACAGCTTAGTTTGCTGTTTACTAAAATTCCTAGGTCCTTTTCCATATCAGAGTTACCTAATATTTTACCATTTAGTATGTACTGGTGACTTGCATTATTCCTTCCCATATGCATAACCTTACATTTGTCAGTGTTAAACCTCATCTGCCACTTCTCTGCCCAAGCCTCCAGTCTATCCAGATCCATTTATAGCAGTGTACTGTCCTCTTCTGTGTTAATTACTTTACACAGTTTAGTGTCATCTGCAAAAATTTATATTTTACTGTGCAAGCTTTGTACAAGATCATTAATAAATATATTGAAGCGAATAGGGCCCAATACTGACCCCTGTGGTACCCCACTAGTGACAGTGACCCAATCTGAATATGTGCCGTTAATAACCACCCTCTGTTTTCTATCACTGAGCCAGTTACTTACCCTCATACAGACATTTTCTCCCAGGCCAAGCATTCTCATTTTATATACTAACCTTTTATGTGGTATCGTGTCAAATGCTTTGGAGTGTTGCCAAGCTGAGGCAAGACATAGGGAACTTCAGGAGAAAAAAATATCATATTTCTTTTGTGGTGATGCTGACCATCTACTTTAATCCTGTCTTAAAGGCCACTGCCGGAAAGATGTCAGTGCCTAGGAGGTTCCCAGGAAAACTACCTAGACGAGCAAGTATTTCCCAGAAATTCTAAAAACATTCTACTATAGGTATATAACTCTTAAAATTCTTGCAAACAATTTGGTGTTGATTTTGTAATTGTATTCATTCGAATTTTGCTCTTTCTTTGGGTCTTCCTTTGCTTTTTCTCCCTGTTGTTTTGTTGAATATTATACCCCTAATATTTCTATGCTCATTGGTGCTATTTATTCTGAGGTCTGTTCTATGGCAGGGACAGTACATGTGTTTTGCTACCCACTGGGTCAATGTTTTCCATGGAAAGTCAGCACCACAGCAACAAGGCCATGTCCTATTAAAATGTCTACATTTGTGTCAGCCTGGTTCTCACACCAGATGCTTATCTGCCTCCTCTATATCTTCCTTGATGGACATTACTCTTTTTTGTATTATTTTTTCATTATATAATCTATCTATCTATCTATCTATCTATCTATCTATCTATCTATCTATCTATCTAAAACAGCAGAATATGTTTAAAATAATTTATTTGTGCCAAGAGATGTTGTACTGACCTACAGGATTTTAATAAACGGTCTTATCATATTACTAAGAGATTAAAAAATTAGAGTTATAAGGATGAAGTATTACATAAAGCCCTTGATCACACTTAAAGTGCAGCAGACATGATTTATTATAAAATGGTTGTGTTACACATAATCTTGAACAACAGATTCAGAGGAATAATAGTTTGGTAACATTCTCTACAAATGATTGTACTGATATTTATTCTATAAAAAAAGGATTATTTAGAGATACTTACCTATATTAGATAAAGACCCAACATTGAAGCTTATCTTGAAATCAATAAAATAAACTTTTTGTTGGAGGCACTCAGTGAATGAACCGGACAAAACCAGAGGGTGCTCTATCTCGGGTACCCAAACACCCCGCAAAAAAAGGAAAATTGTAGTAAATTAGATAGGCACTCACTCTTAATGGAATATATAAAAGATTTATTCAAAAAAGTAAAATCAATAAAACATATACAATAAAAAACATATAGAATACAGGTACACTCACCTCCCTACTAATAAGGTCTCCCAATGAGACTATCCAGATTATTGTTTGTTAGTTGGTATTAATACATCCTAAAACCATGCTCTTATGCCCATTATGGTTGGACCTTATAGATTCGTTCTCCTTTTTCTTCAATCTGCTGGTAAATATATCAGATAATAGGCAGTTTTTCCACTATAGTAATATCCTTGAGGGATTGCCGTTCATAGCAGTGTCCCAAAGGAATTGCTGTTTATAGCAGTATTCCAGAGGAGTTTGCCGTTTGGGGAATTACCGCTGGAGAAATTTGCCACAGTTTGTTAGTAGGAGTAGTTAGGTTTTATGGGTAGTGCACTTACCTTCACCTACATTTCTCGATCCGCTCCACCAACACCTCGTTTCCACTTGTAGTTGGTACGCGGGTACTCGGCGTCTCTCCAGTCCCGGTATGTTCCGAGTGTCCGGTCTTTCACCTTCCCCTTTACACCCAGACAATTAGTTCTGGGTGCTCGGCGTTCCTCCTTCACTTGGAATTTCAATAGATGAATAACTTGTCTCCAATTGTATTGTCCTGTTGGGAGATTTTCTTTTCTTTATAGCCGGCTGTAATCTATTCCTGGGGCAGTTATTACGACTAGACGCGTTTCGGTGCTAAGTGCACCTTCCTCAGTAGTCATACCTGCCCCTCATTTTTATGCCTTATATATCCTTTTGGTAACCAAACTATGGAGAACTGGATCACAAAATTCAAAAAGATGTTAGTACCATTTAAAAACATCATAACATCGTATTTCTTCATGCTATTTAATTCTAATGTATATATTTGCTGTGCAGAACTACTCCAATCCTGATTCTACTAAAAAATATCTAAGAATATACATACTTTATACCACATGCGATTCCATTACGGTTTCTGACGCCATCTTGCATTTTTTTTAGATATAAATGCGTTTTTTCTTTCTATATATTCCTTATTCATTATCAATATGCTCCAATAATTTCAAATTCTTGTTTTAAATCCATGAAACGATTTATGCACCTTACAGTATATATCACTTAAAATATGTATCTATATCATATAGAATCTGCCTAGATCTCTTCATATTATATAACATTGACAGACTTCACATATAACTGTAAATGAATTGATGTATAAGGAGGGGGGTTGGCTGGGAGGGGAGATCAGGGGGTTGTTACTTAATCCAACCAACCCTGATGTCCCATCACCGCCAACCGACCTCCCACATCTTACAGAAAGCCAAAGATCTCAAGATCCGCATTTAATCCCTGTGGAATCAACGTACCAAATTCATATATCCTTCTGGACTCTGCTCGTGACATCTGTGTCATATAGTTTCCCCCTCTCCAATGTGATTTTATTTTTTCTATAGCTATGAATTTTATTCCTTTAGGGTCTTTATTATGGTGTTCTTTATAGTGTTTGGATAGTGTATGTTTTTCATACCCCTTACGTATATTATTTACATGCTCTGCTATCCTTTCTTTTAGACTTCTCTTCGTCCTTCCCACGTACTGTTTTCCACATGGGCATTGGACCATATAGATAACCCCTACTGTATTACAGGTTAGGAAGTCCCTAATATCCCATTTATAGTCATTCACTGTTGATCTTACTGTATCAATTTTTCTTTGAGTTGATGTTAATTTACAGTTACTACACTTCCCACATTTGTAGAATCCCTTTAGATTCATCCACCCTGTTTTTTCATTTCTATTTTTTCCGGGTTGTTTCACTGTATTTGCAACCTTTAGGCTGATGGGTGTTGATCTGGTATAGGTAATGACCGGATTTTTTGGGCGTATACTTCCTATTATTTTATCATTTAATAGTAGATACCAATACTTTTTTATGATGTTCTCCACCCTTTTATACTGGGCATTAAATGTGAGTATTAATCTAACTGTTTCCTGTTCTTTTATTTTCTTTTTACTTTCTTCCTTTGGTGTAAAGAATTTAGTTCTATCCATATTTTTCACTACCTCTAGTGATTTTTCTATAACATTTTGTGGATAATTCTTACTTAAAAACTCATCCTTCATCTTAACCGCCTCTTTCTGAAATTCAGAGTCTAAAGTACAGTTCCTTTTGATCCGTCGAAACTGATTTACCGGAATGTGCATAAGCCATCTCGGGAGGTGGCAACTCGAGAAAAGTATATAGCTATTTCTGGCCACCTCCTTTTGGTAAGTACTGCACATCAATTTATCATTCTCGACATATATCATAAGGTCTAAAAATTCCACTTTTGATTTACTTATTTTTGGTGTGAATCTCAACCCTTTGTCATTCTTATTTAGTGATTCCAGAAACTTTTCCAATTCTTTTTCTCCCTTATCCCAAATGAAAAAAATGTCATCAATAAAGCGCTGCCAGGATACCAGACCGCTCCCCAACCATGGCTGCACACTGTCCAACTCCCACTTGGACACGAACAGATTAGCATAGCTGGGGGCGAATCTGGTACCCATGGCGGTGCCCATGATTTGCAAATAAAAATCTCTAATAACACCAATTCAAAAATAGAGAGGCACTAAAAATGTCAAAACATCAAGGTGCAAGAAGGCCTCAGATCACTCTCACCAATAATCACACAATGCACCAATCTATAGAAAATACACGTTTATTAGTTCATCAAAATTTATATAAAATGTATTTGTAAAAAGTCAATGGTGGTAACTAACACACACAAAAGGAGGGGCAGGTACGTAATACTCACACTAAGTAGAGTAAAATATTACAAACATTATCCACATAGAACACAGTAAAGTGCAAGTGCACGATCGGAGCCCAGCCTCATTTATAGAGGGAAAAAAGGAGAAATCAGCCGGGCTATAGGCACCATGGAGCGGGGGATGTATAAGCATACACCATGTGTGTTTATGAGTGAAAGAACCAACGAAAATATAAAAGAAGATGAATAAGATGCAATGTAAATAAACATAAGAATGAAAGGTGATTAAAAAAAATATATATATATATATTAAAAAAAAACAACAATAAGGAATAATGTTAATAAATGAAGAAAAAAAATGAACAATAATGAATGATAAATGTATATACCACTGTAAAGAGCAACAAAGTATGATAAATGTGCATATGGACTAAATGTAAATGTATGTGAAAAAAGGTTAAAAAGTGTGAAAGTGTGAATAGGACCATAAAGGAATGGAGGATTGAAAAATACAAAAAAGTGTAAAAGTGTGTATAAAAACTATAACAAGCAGGTGAAAGTGTATAAATGAGAGTGAAAAAAGTGAATAAATGTGAAAAAAGGGAAATGTGGCTCTAATAGCCAAACAGAAAAAAAAAAAATTTTTTACACAACATAAATTCCTCAGCAACAAGTTCTCCGTATGGATTGCTGCAACAGCATCAGACACCATCGGCCATGGAATGAACACATCCTCCCAGTCTCTCCCAAATAAGATATGATGAATAGTCAATTAGACAGACCTGCGGCCAACTGTAATGGAATTTATGACAATTAAAATATAGCAGATAAAAACACAAAACACACATATCATACAAGATGCTACCAACGTTATTTGTTAAACGAATTAAAAATCAAAAGAACACAAACGTGTTGATCTGGGAAGCATGCTGTAGCATGCTTCAGGCTATAATATGCTGCAACACAGGACTTCATAAAAATGGAACAAAACTTAAGTGTTCATTAAGGCCTCGTGGTGAAATTGTGTCCAGGCGGAAAATCCACCTGGTTTCCCTCTGTGACAGTAATCTTTTCCAATCACCACCCCTACTCCCCATCAGAATACGGTCTATGCCCCTTACCTTCAGTTTTGTTCCGTCGCAATTGTGATGGGTTTTGAAGTGGCGTGGGAGCGTTTTAAGGGCCGTAACATCTTCCTCATCCTTTGTAGCCATAATGCCCAGTACATGTTCCCTAGTCCGTCTACGTAATTCACGAGAAGTTAAGCCAACATAAAACAGGCCACAAGGGCAACTGGCCACATAAATGACACCAGTCGTGCCACATGTAATCGTGTGAGTGATCTCAAAATTTCTACGACCCGAAGAATCTGTGAAGGTGTTCGTAGTTAATATATTTGGGCAAGCAACACATCCGCCACAAGGTTTACACCCCCATTTGGGGCCTTTTGAGCCGAATGCTCTCTCTATGTTCGTCCCCCCATGGTGACTACGTACCAATCTATCACGCAGATTTCTTTCTCTTCTGTAAGTTATCACAGGGCGTGGAGGTAACAATTTTTTGAGGGTTTGATCCATACAAAGAACATTCCAATACTTTTGGAGAATGGCTGTGACTTCCTTATATCCAGAATTATACGATGTAATGAATCTCATGGTATTTTGAGCCTCAGATTTCTTCCAACGACCAGTCTGTTGAAGTAAAGGTGTTCTCACAGAGTTTTTTGCTCCTGGGGGGAAATAATCCCTTCATCACACGCCTGTTCCAAAATATGTATTAATTCACCCTGAAATTTAATCAAAGGGTTAAACGTTAACTTTTTATAGCATTTGGGGGTCACGCAGTTGACGGAAAGCCTCCCGTTCGTACTGGAGTGTTGGCCAAATGACCACATTACCCCCCTTATCCGAAGGTTTAATAACCACCCCCATAAATTGATTCATTTCAATCAGAGCTTCCCGTTGTTTCTGATTGAGATTATCTTTTGTGGACCTAGATGGAATTTCTTCAAATCATCCGTCACTAACCGAACAAACATGTCAATGTTTGAATTGAGAGACAGCGGGGGAAATTTCTTGGACTTTGGTACAAGAGAATAAGGAATTCTACTCACCATTGTGGTCTGTGTCTGTTCTTCCGATAGTTCCGATAGAGTAACGACAGCTTCACGTTCTTCGATTGTATCGAGCATATCCATGCCATCCTCCTTAAAATACAATCTTTTAAAAAACAAATTCCTTGCAAAAATGTTCACATCTTTGATGGCTGTGAAAAGATCAAATTTCGTTTGAGGAACAAAGTTAAGACCCAGACCCAAGACCTCCTCCTGAGCCTGAGTTAGGGCAATATTAGATAGATTAATTACCTGTGCCCTGTCGGACCGGTTGTCACCGCCACGCTGTTGTCTCTTGTTATTAGGTCGGTATGGGGTTTCCTCCTTCCGTTTATGCCCTGTTTTTGTGTTGTATGCATAAGTGTCTCTACTCCGACTATGACCTTCATTGTCTGTAGAGGCATACGACGAGACTGAGACACTCCTTTCCCGTTGTTTTCTGGGACCCTGTTTCCACTTATATATTCGATTAGTGTCAAAATCATTAATGTCTCGTTGAAATTTCTTTGCCTTCCTTTCCTTAATTTGCTTTTCCCATATAGTATAGAAATCATCAATTTCCTTTTTAAAGATTTCTTGGTCAGTACTATTGAGTAGATGATTCAATTGGGACTCCAGATCTGTAAATCTGATTGTCTAATTCACCAAGAGTGGTGATGTCAGCAGAAATCAGGAGTCTCATGAACCCAACTGAACAATCCTTGCAAATCTCTTCCCACTTAGTGGTAAACAAGTCGGATTCTGTACCCCCAGTTGGAAAGACTTGGACTCTCAATCCACGTGGGATGGGGTTCCTAGACACGTACTGTTCGAGTGAAGTCCTATTCCACCAGGTACGAAGTCTCTTATGTAATAGGTTCTTAAACTGATTCTTAATCTCTCTTATATTCTGTTGGTTCGCATCCACTGTGGTTATATTACCTCCATTAAACAATTCATCTGCCTGGGTTCTCCATGTTGCTTCCCGGGCTTGGAAGTCCATGATGGATATAAATAATCCAAATAAACGCTACTGTAGAAGATATAAAAATATAAGATCTACAGAAGAATAATAACACCAATTCAAAAATATAGAGGCACTAAAAATGTCAAAACATCAAGGTGCAAGAAGGCCTCAGATCACTCTCACCAATAATCACACAATGCACCAATCTATAGAAAATACACGTTTATTAGTTCATCAAAATTTATATAAAATGTATATGTAAAAAGTCAATGGTGGTAACTAACACACACAAAAGGAGGGGCAGGTACGTAATACTCACACTAAGTAGAGTAAAATATTACAAACATTATCCACATAGAACATAGTAAAGTGCAAGTGCAGAAAACAATACATGAAGCATCATAAGTGGCCCACAGCAATCAAAGAACAAGTATAATAAGCAATAAATGGCAATACAGACCACTGCCTCCTCCAGACCCCGACGTACGTTTCGCTATGGCTTCCTCAAGGGGATTGAGATCTCAATGTGTTGTGCACTTATTTATAAGCCCATAACTAGGACAATTAAAAACACATGGCCAGCAGGAAATCAGGCTATGCTACAACGATGGGAGGGCTGGTATGCGTTCCACAGTGAGGCACAAATGACATCACTTCCGATCCGGAGATGTAAACATATACAGTCAGTCATGTGGCCATAATTCATGTGTCCATACGTAGAACAAAAGAATAAATAATAAAATGAGAATACATCCATAGTGTCATCCCCCAATAATATGCTCAGATGTACTATGTCCTCGCTGTATCCGAGGGCAATATAACAAAACTGCGTTCGACAGAGGAGAGCGGCCGGCACCGGAAGTCCGGCCTGCGTTCCACCGTGGAACGCACGCGTCTAGGCATGCGCTAACTTTTCCCACGATCGGAGCCCAGCCTCATTTATAGAGGGAAAAAAGGAGAAATCAGCCGGGCTATAGGCACCATGGAGCGGGGGATGTATAAGCATACACCATGTGTGTTTATAAGTGAAAGAACCAACGAAAATATAAAAGAAGATGAATAAGATGCAATGTAAATAAACATAAGAATGAAAGGTGATTAAAAAAAAAATATATATATATATATATATATATATATATATATATATATATATATATTTAAAAAAACAACAATAAGGAAAAATGTTAATAAATGAAGAAAAAAAAATTTTGAACAATAATGAATGATAAATGTATATACCACTGTAAAGAGCAACAAAGTATGATAAATGTGCATATGGACTAAATGTAAATGTATGTGAAAAAAGGTTAAAAAGTGTGAAAGTGTGAATAGGACCATAAAGGAATGGAGGATTGAAAAATACAAAAAAAGTGTAAAAGTGTGTATAAAAATAAACATAATTTCTCATGCTTATTTACATTGCATCTTATTCATCTTCTTTTATAGTTTCGTTGGTTCTTTCACTCATAAACACACATGGTGTATGCTTATACATCCCCCGCTCCATGGTGCCTATAGCCCGGCTGATTTCTCCTTTTTTCCCTCTATAAATGAGGCTGGGCTCCGATCGTGGGAAAAGTTAGCTCATGCCTATACGCGTGCGTTCCACGGTGGAACGCAGGCCGGACTTCCGGTGCCGGCCGCGCTCCTCTGTCGAACGCAGTCTTGTTATATTGCCCTCGGATACAGCGAGGACATAGTACATCTGAGCATATTATTGGGGGATGACACTATGGATGTATTCTCATTTTATTATTTATTCTTTTGTTCTACGTATGGACACATGAATTATGGCCACATGACTGACTGTATATGTTTACATCTCCGGATCGGAAGTGATGTCATTTGTGCCTCACTGTGGAACGCATACCAGCCCTCCCATCGTTGTAGCATAGCCTGATTTCCTGCTGGCCATGTGTTTTTAATTGTCCTAGTTATGGGCTTATAAATAAGTGCACAACACATTGAGATCTCAATCCCCTTGAGGAAGCCATAGCGAAACGTACGTCGGGGTCTGGAGGAGGCAGTGGTCTGTATTGCCATTTATTGCTTATTATACTTGTTCTTTGATTGCTGTGGGCCACTTATGATGCTTCATGTATTGTTTTCTGCACTTGCACTTTACTATGTTCTATGTGGATAATGTTTGTAATATTTTACTCTACTTAGTGTGAGTATTACGTATCTGCCCCTCCTTTTGTGTGTGTTAGTTACCACCATTGACTTTTTACATATACATTTTATATAAATTTTGATGAACTAATAAACGTGTATTTTCTATAGATTGGTGCATTGTGTGATTATTGGTGAGAGTGATCTGAGGCCTTCTTGCACCTTGATGTTTTGACATTTTTAGTGCCTCTCTATTTTTGAATTGGTGTTATTATTCTTCTGTAGATCTTATATTTTTATATCTTCTACAGTAGCGTTTATTTGGATTATTTATATCCATCATGGACTTCCGAGCCCGGG
>ONZH01008257.1:0-54400 GCA_900303285.1 Rhinella marina
AAGTGCCTAGAGACACTGTGTTTTGCATATTTTTTATAGATTTCGAACGATGAGGCGTTAAGGCGGTGTCTAAGATTTTGTGTGGTCCTGCCTACATACTGGAGCCCAGTGTCACACGTTCAGCTGGAGTCTGTCCTGTCTACAAGGAGTATCTATAGTACCACACGTTCCAACTGGTGCTGGAGTCTGTCCCCGCTACAAGAGTATCTATAGTACCACACGTTCCAACTGGTGCTGGAGTCTGTCCCCGTACAAGGAGTATCTATAGTACCACACGTTCCAACTGGTCTTTCCCCGCTACAAGGAGTATCTATAGTACCACACGTTCCAACTGGTGCTGGAGTCTGTCACCGCTACAAGAGTATCTATAGTACACACGTTCCAACTGGTGCTGGAGTCTGTCCCCGCTACAAGGAGTATCTATAGTACCACACGTTCCAACTGGTGTGGAGTCTGCACCACTACAAGGAGTATCTATAGTACCACACGTTCCAGCTGGAGTCTGTCTGTCTACAAGGAGTATCTATAGTACCACACGTTCCAACTGGTGCTGGAGTCTGTCCCCGCTACAAGAGTATCTATGTACCACACGTTCCAACTGGTGCTGGAGTCTGTCACCGCTACAAGGAGTATCTATAGTACACACGTTCCAACTGGTGCTGAAGTCTGTCACCGCTACAAGGAGTATCTATAATACACACGTTCCAACTGGAGTCTTTCCCCGCTACAAGGAGTATCTATAGTACCACATGTTCACGCTGGAGTCTGTCCCCTCTACAAGGAGTATCTATAAGACCACACGTTCCAGCTGGAGTCTTCCCCGCTACAAGGAGTATCTATAGTACCACAGTTCACGCTGGAGTCTGTCCCCTCTACAAGGAGTATCTATAAGACCACACGTTCCAGCTGGAGTCTTTCCCGCCAAGGAGTATCTATAGTACACACGTTCCAACTGGTGCTGGAGTCTGTCCCCGCTACAAGGAAGTATCTATAGTACCACACGTTCCAACTGCTGCTGGAGTCTGTCACCGCTACAAGGAGTATCTAAGTACACACGTTCCAGCTGGAGTCTGTCCCCTCTACAAGGAGTATCTATAGTACCACACGTTCCAACTGGTGCTGCAGTCTGTCACGCTACAAGGAGTATCTATAGTACCACACGTTCACGCTGGAGTCTGTCCCCTCTACAAGGAGTATCTATAGTACCACACGTTCCAACTGTGCTGGAGTCTGTCCCCGCTACAAGGAGATCTATAGTACCACATGTTTCAGATGGAGTCTGTCCTGTCTACAAGGAGTATCTATAGTACCACACTTTCCAGCTGGAGTCTGTCCCTCTACAAGGGGTATCTATAGTACCACAGGGTCCAGCTGGAGTCTGTCCCCTCTACAAGGGTATCTATAGTACCACACGTTCCAACTGGTGCTGGAGTCTGTCCCCGCTACAAGGAGTATCTATAGTACCACATGTTTCAGCTGGAGTCTGTCCTGTTCTACAAGGAGTATCTATAGTACCACACGTTCCAACTGGCTGGAGTCTGTCCCCGCTACAAGGAGTATCTATAGTACACATGTTCACGCTGGAGTCTGTCCCCTCTACAAGGGTATCTATAGTACCACACGTTCCAGCTGGAGTCTGTCCCCTCTACAAGGGGTCTATAGTACCACACGTTCCAGCTGGAGTCTGTCCCCTCTACAAGGGTATCTATATACCACACGTTCAACTGGTGCTGCAGTCTGTCACCGCTACAAGGAGTATTATAGTAACACGTTCACGCTGGAGTCTGTCCCCTCTACAAGGAGTATCTATAGTACCACACGTTCCAACTGGTGCTGGAGTCTGTCCCTCTACAAGGAGTATCTATAGTACCACACGTTCTAACTGTGCTGCAGTCTGTCACCGCTACAAGGAGTATCTATAGTACCACATGTTCACGCTGGAGTCTGTCCCCTCTACAAGGAGTATCTATAAGACCACACGTTCCAGCTGGAGTCTGTCCCCTCTACAAGGAGTATCTATAGTACCACAGGGTCCAGCTGGAGTCTGTCACCACTACAAGGAGTATCTATAGTACCACAAGTTCTAGCTGGTGCTGTCTCTCTCTACAAGGAGTATCTATAGTACCACACGTTCACGCTGGAGTCTGTCACCGCACACGAGTATCTATAGTACCACAGGGTCCAGCTGGAGTCTGTCCCTCTACAAGGAGTATCTATAGTACCACACTTTCCAACTGTGCTGGAGTCTGTCACCGCTACAAGGAGTATCTATAGTACCACACGTTCACGCTGGAGTCTGTCCCCTCTACAAGGAGTATCTATAGTACCACACGTTCCAACTGGTGCTGCAGTCTGTCACCGCTACAAGGAGTATCTATAGTACCACATGTTCACGCTGGACTCTGTCCCTCTACAAGGAGTATCTATAAGACCACACGTTCAGCTGGAGTCTGTCCCCTCTACAAGGAGTACTATAGTACCACAGGGTCCAGCTGGACTCTGTCCCCTCTACAAGGAGTATCTATAAACCACACGTTCCAGCTGGATCTGTCCCCTCTACAAGGAGTATCTATAGTACCACAGGGTCCAGCTGGAGTCTGTCACCACTACAAGGAGTATCTATAGTACCACAAGTTCTAGCTGGTGCTGGAGTCTGTCCTCTCTACAAGGAGTATCTATAGTACCACACGTTCACGCTGGAGTCTGTCACACTACAACGAGTTCTATAGTACCACAGGGTCCAGCTGGAGTCTGTCCCCTCTACAAGGAGTATCTATAGATTAGTTGAAGGGTGAGTGGCTCACCACCAGAGATCAATGGAGCGTCGAGGTGCTCAAATCCAGGCTTTACCCACAGCCTATTGGTATGTAAAGAAAATAACTTGTATACAGTGAAACCTCCCGAGCAGACCACTTCTTTGAGAAGACCCCCCCCCCCTTCCCGACCGATTTTTTTTTGCAACCAAATTTTCCTCCAATGCATTTCTATGGACAATGCCTCTCTTTTAGCAGACCACCCCCTGATCCGACCCCGGACCACACTTTTTGTGCATATTTTGTTGTTGGGAACCCCCCTATAAAGACCAGAAGCAGAGAACACATACCGATATCAGCGCTGACAGGCGCCATGATGCAGGAGGAGGATAGAGAGAGCTAGCGGGGGAGCCGGACGACACATCATTGGAGAGCAGAAGAAGGAGGCGTGGCTATCTCACTGAGAGGAAGAAGACGGCGCCATAGCGTTTAGGCCATGGGACCATGCAAGCACCAGGAGACTGTAAGATCTACAGTACTGTACTGTACCAGTGCCCAGGTGATGTCATCAGGGGGATCAGGAAAGTTAGGGGGGCCTAGATGGGGACCAGGGATGTTGGGGGTATCTATCATGGCGACCAGGAATGTCATAGGAGGCCATATTGATTACAAGAGATGCTATGGGGGGGGGCCATATGGGGACCAGGGATGCTATGGGGGGGCCATATGGGGACCAGGGATGCTATGGGGGTGCATATGGGGACCAGGGATGTCAGAGGGGGCCATATTGATTACAAAAGATGCTATGGGGGGCCATATGGGGACCAGGGATGCTATGGGGGGACCATATGAGGACCAGGGTGTCACGAGTGGTCTTGCGTCTGGAATCAGACGTTCTGCGCGGCTTTCTAAGTGACAGGTTTGACAGGCTATTCCCTGTGGTTTGGGTGCTGTTCACCACACCCCTTTTCCTCAGCTGTTGCCGCTGGGCAATTAGCTGTCTCCTACTTACCTCTTCCTCTCCCAGTATCCCTTGCGGTTTATATCTTCTACATACCTGGTTGAGAGTGGTGTGGATCTCGGCTGAGATCCTGTTGCTGAGTTCTACTTAAAGTTAAGTGTTTTCCCTTCCTTTGGTTATTCCTGTTTGAGTCTCCTGTTCCTCCTTACGCTTGGAGGAACAGGTTACTCTCTTGGGTCATTAGACTGCAGGGTGTTCTAGGGTTTATTCAGATTAGGTTCCTGTGTATGAGCTTTCCTACCACCCGGGTTAGTTCATACTGGTAGCCAGCTAGGGCCTAGTCTTAGGGTCCCCTGCAGGAGGTGACCAGTTCCCTGGTTTTGTCTGTTCCCATCTTTCTTACGCTCGGTGTGGCCTTCCCCCCCCCCACCAGAGCGTGACATTATAAACCGCCGACAAACAAAAATTTATGTCATTTATTGTGCTGACATGGATGCTATTGCTGCACTGACTGAACGGCTGCAGGGACTCTGCTTGGAGGTGGCTGACATCCGCAACCAGATTCGGAGACCACAGGCTGGTGGTTCTGGGGGTGCTGAGTGTCAGGCCTGTTTGGAGCCTAAGGTCCCCCTCCCGGATGAGATTTTCTGGGGAATGTGATAATTTTGTTCTGTTTAGGGAGGCGTGCAAATTGTATTCAGACTGCGTCCACATTCTTCTGGTAATGAGGAACAGAAGGTTGGTGTGGTCATCTCGCTGCTTAAAGACTCTTCCTTCTTTTATATCGGATTTCTCTGATGTATTTTGTGGTGGATGTCAGGATTTACCCCCTCACCGGGAATACGATTGTCCTATCAATCTTATCCCTGGAACAAGATTGCCCAAATCTAGGCTGTATAACCTTTCTGGACCTGAGAGAACGGCCATGAAGGAATATGAGGGTTGAGAGTTTGGCCAAAGGACATATTAGGCCTTCCAAATCTCCTGTGGCAGCAGGCTTCTTTTTTGTTAAGAAAAAGGCCGGAACCCTTAGGCCATGTCTGGATTTCAGTGAACTCAATAAGATTACTGTCCGTGATCCGTACCCCCTTCCTTTGATTCCTGACTTGTTTAACCAGATTGTGGATGCCAAGGTGTTCTCCAAGTTGGACTTAAGGGGGGCATATAATCTGGTCAGGATCAAAGAAGGGGATGAATGGAAGACGGCCTTTAACACTCCTGAGGGCCACATTGAGAACCTGGTCATGCCTTTTGGGTTGACCAATGCTCCTGCTGTCTTCCAGCATTTTGTTAATGACATTTTTCATCACCTTGTGGGGAGGTTTGTAGTCGTGTATTTGGATGACATACTAATCTATTCTCCAGATATTGTGACACATCAGGATCACGTGAGGCAGGTGTTGCAAATCTTAAGAGATAACAAGTTGTATGCAAAATTAGAGAAATGTGCTTTTGCTGTACATGAGGTACAATTCTTAGGATACCTGCTTTCATCTTCAGGTTTTCATATGGATCCAGAGAAATTCTGTGCTGTTCTGAACTGGGACCGACCTGAAAATCTGAAGGCTCTTATGCGATTTTTGGGGTTCACCAACTATTACCGAAAATTTATTAAGAACTATTCGACAATAGTTAAACCGTTAACTGACATGACTAAGAAAGGGACGGATGTCTCAGTGTGGTCTGATGCAGCATTGCAAGCCTTCTCCGCTGTAAAGGAGTGCTTTTCTTCTGCCCCTATATTGGTGCAGCCAGATGTGTCACAACCTTTCATTGTGGAGGTTGACGCATCCGATGTGGGGGTAGGAGCTGTGTTATCACAGGGCCCGGCACCTGGTAAATGGCGCCCATGTGCTTTTTTTTCGAAGAAACTCTCTGTGGCGGAGAGAAATTATGATGTGGGTAACCGAGAGTTACTGGCCATTAAGTTGGCTTTTGAGGAATGGCGTCATTGGTTGGAAGGGGTGATTCACCCAATCACGGTATTCACTGATCACAAAAATCTGGCTTACCTGGAGTCGGCTAGACGACTTAATCCGAGGCAGGCCAGATGGTCTTTGTTCTTCACCAGATTCAATTTCATTGTCACATACCGTCCTGGGGTTAAGAATGTGAAGGCGGATGCCTTGTCACGTAGTTTTCCCGGAGGTGGTGATTTTGAAGATCCGAGCCCTATACTGTCTGAAGGAGTGGTGATATCCGCTCTTTACCCTGATCTTGAGGCTAAAGTGTTTGAGGCCCAGGGAGATGGCCGGAGTCTTGCCCTCCCGGGAAGTTGTTTGTTCCTTCTGATTTGCGTCATAAGGTGTTTGAGGAGCATCATTCTTCGGTGCTTGTGGGACACCCTGGGAGTAAATCCACTGTCGACCTCATCTCTCGTAGATTCTGGTGGCCAGGTCTGCGTAAGTGTGTTGAGGACTATGTGTCAGCCTGTAGTGTCTGTGCACGCTCTAAGGTGACACATACTCGTCCTTCTGGACCCCTACTTCCATTACCCATCCCGTCCAGACCATGGACTCACCTATCCATGGACTTCATCACTGATCTGCCTGAGTCATCTGGTAAGACAGTTATTCTGGTGGTTGTAGATCGTTTTAGTAAAATGGCGCACTTTTATTGCATTACCCGGACTCCCCAATGCTAAAACTCTTGCACAATTGTTTGTTGACAACATTGTGAAACTTCATGGCATTCCCACTGACGTTGTCTCTGATCGTGGGACTCAGTTTGTGTCCAGATTCTGGAGATCGTTCTGTACTCGGCTCGGGATACAACTGTCTTTCTCCTCTGCCTTTCATCCCCAGACGAATGGACAGACTGAGCGTACCAATCAGAGTCTGGAGACTTATTTGAGATGCTTTGTCTCTGAGAACCAGGAAGAGTGGTCCTCGTTTTGTCTCTGGCTGAGTTTGCCATAAATAATCGCAGACAGGACTCCACTGGTAAGTCACCATTTTTGGTGCATATGGCTTTCACCCACAGTTTGGCACATTTTCTGGTTCTGATACTTCTGGTATTCCTGAGGAAGAACGTTTTTCATCATCATTGTCTTCCATATGGCGAAAATTCAAAGTAACTTGATAAATATGGGTAACAAGTACAAACGTGTGGCTGACAGGAGACGCCATGAATGGTCCGGACCTAAATGTGGGTGATTCTGTGTGGCTGTCTACTAGGAACATTAAGTTGAAAGTTCCTTCATGGAAGTTGGGTCCAAGATTTATTGGCCCATATAAAATCACGGCCATTATTAATCCTGTAGCATTTCGTCTTGAACTTCCGCAGGCCCTGAAAATCCATAATGTGTTTCACAGATCTTTGTTGAAGAGGTATGTTGAACCTCTGGAGCCATCTCCCTTGCCACCCGCGCCTGTCTTGGTGGATGGTAATTTGGAATTTCAGATTATCAAGATCATTGATTCTCGAGTTCTTCGTGGGACCCTTCAATATCTGGTTCATTGGAAGGGTTATGGTCCTGAGGAGAGGTCATGGGTACCGGCATCTGACGTGAATGCCAGTCGTTTGGTAAAAGCCTTTCACAGGTGTCACCCTGATAATGTTGGTCCTGGGTGCCCGGAGGTCACCCGTAAAAGGGGGGGTAATGTCACGAGTGGTCTTGCGTCTGGAATCAGACGTTCTGCGCGGCTTTCTAAGTGACAGGTTTGACAGGCTATTCCCTGTGGTTTGGGTGCTGTTCACCACACCCCTTTTCCTCAGCTGTTGCCGCTGGGCAATTAGCTGTCTCCTACTTACCTCTTCCTCTCCCAGTATCCCTTGCGGTTTATATCTTCTACATACCTGGTTGAGAGTGGTGTGGATCTCGGCTGAGATCCTGTTGCTGAGTTCTACTTAAGTTAAGTGTTTTCCCTTCCTTTGGTTGTATTCCTGGTTGAGTCTCCTGTTCCTCCTTACGCTTGGAGGAACGGGTTACTCTCTTGTGTCATTAGACTGCAGGGTGTTCTAGGGTTTATTCAGATTAGGTTCCTGTGTATGAGCTTTCCTACCACCCGGGTTAGTTCATACTGGTAGCCAGCTAGGGCCTAGTCTTAGGGTCCCCTGCAGGAGGTGACCAGTTCCCTGGTTTTGTCTGTTCCCATCCTTCTTACGCTCGGTGTGGCCTTTCCCCCCCCACCAGAGCGTGATACAGGGATGCTATGGGGGGGCCATATGGGGACCAGGGATGCTATGGGGGTGCATATGGGGACCAGGGATGTCAGAGGGGGCATATTGATTACAAGAGATGCTATGGGGGCCATATGAGGACCAGGGATGCTATGGGGGGGGCATATGAGGACCAGGGATGCTATGGGGGGCCATATGGGGACCAGGGATGCTATGGGGGGGCCATATGGGGACCAGGGATGTCAGAGGGGGCCATATTGATTACAAGAGATGCTATGGGGGGCCATATGGGGATCAGGGATGCTATGGGGGGGCATATAGGGACCAGGGATGCTATGGGGGGCATATGAGGAACAGGGATGCTATGGGGGGCCATATGAGGACCAGGGATGCTATGGGGGGGCCATATGGGGACCAGGGATGCTATTGGGGGGCCATATGGGGACCAGGGATGCTATGGGGGGCCATATGGGGACCAGGGATGCTATGGGGGGGGGGGCATATGAGGACCAGGGATGCTATGGGGGGCCATATGGGGACCAGGGATGCTATGGGGGGGCATATGGGGACCAGGGATCTATGGGGGGGCCATATGAGGACCAGGGATGCTATGGGGGGCCATATGGGGACCAGGGATGCTATGGGGGGGGGGCATATGAGGACCAGGGATGCTATGGGGAGCCATATGGGGACCAGGGATGCTATGGGGGGGCCATATGGGGACCAGGGATGTCAGAGGGGGCCATATTGATTACAAGAGATGCTATGGGGGGCCATATGGGGATCAGGGATGCTATGGGGGGGCATATAGGGACCAGGGATGCTATGGGGGGCATATGAGGAACAGGGATGCTATGGGGGCCATATGAGGACCAGGGATGCTATGGGGGGGCCATATGGGGACCAGGGATGCTATTGGGGGGGCCATATGGGGACCAGGGATGCTATGGGGGGGCCATATGGGGACCAGGGATGCTATGGGGGGGCCATATGGGGACCAGGGATGTCAGAGGGGGGCCATATTGATTACAAGAGATGCTATGGGGGGCCATATGGGGATCAGGGATGCTATGGGGGGGCATATAGGGACCAGGGATGCTATGGGGGCATATGAGGAACAGGGATGCTATGGGGGGGCCATATGAGGACCAGGGATGCTATGGGGGGGCCATATGGGGACCAGGGATGCTATTGGGGGGCCATATGGGGACCAGGGATGCTATGGGGGGGCCATATGGGGACCAGGGATGCTATTGGGGGGGGGCATATGGGGACCAGGGATGCTATGGGGGGCCATATGGGGACCAGGGATGCTATGGGGGGGCATATGGGGACCAGGGATGCTATGGGGGGGCCATATGAGGACCAGGGATGCTATGGGGGGCCATATGGGGACCAGGGATGCTATGGGGGGGGCATATGAGGAACAGGGATGCTATGGGGGGCCCATATGGGGACCAGGGATGCTATGGGGGGGCCATATGGGTACCAGGGATGCTATCGAGGGGCCATATGGGGACCAGGGATGCTATGGGGGGGGCATATGGGGACCAGGGATGTCAGAGGGGGCCATATTGATTACAAGAGATGCTATGGGGGGCCATATGGGGGCCAGGGATGTCAGAGGGGGCCATATTGATTACAAGAGATGCTATGGGGGGCCATATGGGGACCAGGGATGCTATGGGGGGGCATATGAGGGCCAGGGATGCTATGGGGGGGCATATAGGGACCAGGGATGCTATGGGGGGGCATATGAGGAACAGGGATGCTATGGGGGGCCATATGGGGACCAGGGATGCTATGGGGGGGCCATATGGGGACCAGGGATGCTATGGGGGGGGGCATATGAGGACCAGGGATGCTATGGGGGGCATATAGGGACCAGGGATGCTATGGGGGGCATATGAGGAACAGGGATGCTATGGGGGGCCATATGGGGACCAGGGATGCTATGGGGGGGCCAAATGGGGACCAGGGATGCTATCGAGGGGCCATATGGGGACCAGGGATGCTATGGGGGGGCCATATGGGGACCAGGGATGTCAGAGGGGGCCATATTGATTACAAGAGATGCTATGGGGGGCCATATGGGGACCAGGGATGCTATGGGGGGGGGCATATGAGGACCAGGGATGTCAGAGGGGGCCATATTGATTACAAGAGATGCTATGGGGGGCCATATGGGGACCAGGGATGCTATGGGGGGGCCATATGGGGGCCAGGGATGTCAGAGGGGGCCATATTTATTACAAGAGATGCTATGGGGGGCCATATGGGGACCAGGGATGCTATGGGGGGGCATATGAGGACCAGGGATGCTATGGGGGGGCATATAGGGACCAGGGATGCTATGGGGGGGCATATGAGGAACAGGGATGCTATGGGGGGCCATATGAGGAACAGGGATGCTATGGGGAGGCCATATGGGGGCCAGGGATGTCAGAGGGGTTCATATTGAGGACCAGGGATGCTATTGGGGCCGTATTGGGAAGCAGGGATGTTGTCCCATTAAACACATGTTAAAATACATGATTGTGTGCTCTATCATCATTATTTATGTTTAAATGTATACTGCACATGTTCCTGCTTCAATTAGACACTTCATTTTGCAGTTTCTATACTTTTTTCTTTGACTAGACCACCCCCATAAAAGACCGATTTTTTTTTTTTTTTTTTGTGCAAAAAAGGGTGGTCGGCTCATAGAGGTTTCACTGTATATGTTTTTATTTATCTGTTTCAATGGTTTAAAGCTGACCAGCGATTTATTATCTATTATATTCTATAGTACCACACGTTCCAGCTGGAGTCTGTCACCACTACAAGGAGTATCTATAGTACCACACGTTCCAGCTGGAGTCTGTCACCACTACAAGGAGTATCTATAGTACCACACGTTCCCACTGGAGTCTGTCACCACTACAAGGAGTATCTATAGTACCACACATTCCAGCTGGAATCTGTCCTCTCTACAAGGAGTATCTGTAGTACCACATGTTCCAACTGGTGCTGGATTCTGTCCCCTCTACAAGGAGTATCTATAGTACCACATGTTCCAACTGGTGCTGGAGTCTGTCCCCGCTACAAGGAGTATCTATAGTACCACACGTTCCAACTGGTGCTGGAGTCTGTCCCCGCTACAAGGAGTATCTATAGTACCACACGTTCCAGCTGGAATCTGTCCTCTCTACAAGGAGTATCTATAGTACCACACGTTCCAGCTGGAGTCTTTCCCCGCTACAAGGAGTATCTATAGTACCACATGTTCCAACTGGTGCTGGAGTCTGTCCCCGCTACAAGGAGTATCTATAGTACCACACGTTCCAACTGGTGCTGGAGTCTCTCACCGCTACAAGGAGTATCTATAGTACCACATGTTCACGCTGGAGTCTCTCCCCTCTACAAGGAGTATCTATAGTACCACATGTTCACGCTGGAGTCTCTCCCCTCTACAAGGAGTATCTATAAGACCACACGTTCCAGCTGGAGTCCGTCCCCTCTACAAGGAGTATCTATAGTACCACATGTTCACGCTGGAGTCTGTCCCCGCTACAAGGAGTATCTATAGTACCACACGTTCCAGCTGGTGCACATGTATGCAGTCATCAATTATAAATAAAAAAGCAGTATTTTTTAACATATATGAACCTTTTACACGAGAACTCCATATTCCAGACACTTAAAGGGACTGCGTCGATGTTTTCATATCAGACTGGGGACGGTGTCGAGGTCACAAGAATATTTATTAACCCCTTCAACCCCAGGCCTGTTTTCACCTTCCTGCCCAGGATATTTTTTGCTAATCTGCCCTGTGTCACTTTATGTGGTAATAACTTTGGAACGCTTTTACTTATCCAGGCCATTCTGAGATTGTTTTCCTGTCACATATTGTGCTTCACGACAGTAGTAAATTTGTGGCAAAATATTTCATTTTTATTTATAAAAAATTCCAAATTTACCAAAAATTTGGAAAAATTAGCAAATTTCCAAATTTCAGTTTCTCTACTTTCAAAATACATAGTAATACCTCCAAAAATAGTTATTATTTTACATTCCCCATATGTCTACTTTATATTGGCATCATTTTATAAATGTCATTTTACTTTTTTCGGATGTTAGAAGGCTTAGAAGTTTAGAAGCCATTTTTCAAATTTTCAACAAAATTTACAAAACCATTTTTTAAGCACCAATTTAGATATAAAGTGATTTTGAGGGGCTTATATAATGGAAACCACCCATAAATGACCCCATTTTAGAAACTACACCCCTCAAATTATAAAAAACTGATGTTACAAACATTGTTAACCCTTGAGTTGTTCTACAAGAATGAAAGGAAAATGGAGGTGAAATTTCATTTTTATGCAGATTTTTCATGTTAATCAATTTTTTCTTGCAACACAGCAAGGGTTAACAGCAAACTAAACCTCAATATACATTACTCTGATTCTGCAGTTTACAGAAATACCCCATGTGTGGTGGTAAACATCTCTATGGGTTTGTGGCAGTGGTCAGAAGGAAAGGAGCGCCATACGGATTTTGGAGGCAGATTTTGCTAGAATAATTTTTAGGCACCATTTTGTAATTGAGAGACCCTGACGTACCCCTACAGTGGAAACCCTCAAAAAGTGACCCCATTTGGGAAACTACACCCTTCACAGAATATATTAAGGGGGGTACTGACCACTTTGACCCCCTAAGCGTTTATGGAATTTGGAAACACTTGGCTGTGAAAATGAAAAGTTTCATTTCTTCCAATAAAATGTTGCTTTAGCCCCAAATTTTTCATTTTCATAAGGGGTAACAGGAGAAAAGCACCCCATAATTTGTTACCCATTTTCTCCTAAATATGGCAACTCCCCATATGTGGTGGTAAACTGCTGTGGGGGCACATGGCAGGACTCAGAAGGGAAGGAGCGCTATATGGATTTTGCAGCACAGATTTTGATGGAATGGTTTGCGGGAGCCATTGATTTTTTTTTTGAGTTATTGTCTTATGTGGGGGCTCGTTTTTTGCAGTATGAGGTGACATTTTCATTGGTACCATTTTGGAGTACATAAGACTTTTTGATCACTTGGTATTACACTTTTTGTGAGTCACTGTTAAAAAAATGGCTGTTTTGGCATAGTTTTTTTTTTTTATTTACAGCATTCACCCGAAGGGGGAAATCATGTGATATTTTCATAGAGCAGGTTGTTACGGATGTGGCAATACCCAATATGTCTAACATTTTTATTTTTGTTAAGTTTTACACAGTAAATTAATGTCACAAGTGGTCTTGCGTCTGGAATCAGACGTTCTGCGCGGCTTTCTAAGTGACAGGTTTGACAGGCTATTCCCTGTGGTTTGGGTGCTGTTCTCCACACCCCTTTCCCTCAGCTGTTGCCGCTGGGCAATTAGCTGTCTCCTACTTACCTCTTCCTCTCCCAGTATCCCTTGCGGTTTATATCTGCTACATCCCTGGTTGAGAGTGGTGTGGATCTCGGCTGAGATCCTGTTGCTGAGTTCTACTTAAAGTTAAGTGTTTTCCCTTCCTTTGGTTATTCCTGTTTGAGTCTCCTGTTCCTCCTTACGCTTGGAGGAACAGGTTACTCTCTTGTGTCATTAGACTGCAGGGTGTTCTAGGGTTTATTCAGATTAGGTTCCTGTGTATGAGCTTTCCTACCACCCGGGTTAGTTCATACTGGTAGCCAGCTAGGGCCTAGTCTTAGGGTCCCCTGCAGGAGGTGACCAGTTCCCTGGTTTTGTCTGTTCCCATCCCTCATACGCTCGGTGTGGCTTTTCCCCCACAACCCGAGCGTGACATTATAAACCGCCACTAACAAAATTTATGTCATTTTTGTGCTGACATGGATGCTATTGCTACACTGGCTGAACGGCTGCAGGGACTCAGCTTGGAGGTGGCTGACATCCGCAACCAGATTCAGAGACCACCGGCTGGTGGTTCTGGGGGTGCTGAGTGTCAGGCCTGTTTGGAGCCTAAGGTCCCCCTCCCGGATAGATTTTCTGGGGAATGTTGATAATTTTGTTCTATTTAGGGAGGCGTGCAAATTGTATTTCAGACTGCGTCCACATTCTTCTGGTAATGAGGAACAGAAGGTTGGTGTGGTCATCTCGCTGCTTAAAGGGGAATGCGCAGTCATGGGCCTTTTCTCTACCGTCCGGATCGCTGTCTCTCCGGTCGGTAGATGAATTTTTCAAGACCCTAGGGATTATCTATGATGACCCGGATCGTATCTCCCTGGCGGAGACCCAGATACGTAACCTTTGTCAGGGTGAGCGGCCGGTTGAGACTTATTGCTCTGAGTTTCGGAGGTGGGCGACCAATACTGAATGGAACGATCCGGCTTTACGTAGCCAATTCTGTCAAGGTTTGTCTGAAAGGCTGAAGGACGCTTTGGCCTTTCAGGAAACCCCTGTGTCTTTGGAAGCCGCTATGTCTCTTGCTGTACGCATGGATAGGCGCCTGAGAGAGCGATCTAGGGGCCCCCGCTCTCAGGACGTACTATCACATAGTGTACCAGCTTCCTATGACACTTTGGGTGAATATTCCCCTAGGTTGATGTCTGGGGATGAACCTATGCAATTAGGGGGAGCCACTCCTGTAGCCACCCGCAATCATCTTGGTAATAAAAAGGGTGTGTGTTTTTTCTGTGGTCAGAAAGGACACTTTATCAATGTATGTCCATGCTTCCTATCTCTAAAGGAGAGAAAAGAAAAGGGGGCGTTGAATTCTCATCTCACTCTTGGTGGAGTGGGTAGGGAGACTGAAAATGTGCATTTGTCTTCATCCTGCAGTACCCGTTTTCTCCTGACTGCCGAGGTGGCGCTAGAATCAAAGGTTGTGAAAATTGAGGTGTTTATTGACAGCGGGGCAGGGGTGAACTTGATTGATGCTCAGTTTGTCCGTATGCATGGATTGTCACCAAGTTCTTTGGATAAGAGGATTTCTGTGTTTGCCATTGATTCTGCACCTCTCTCTCAGAAGTGTTTGTCTCAGATGGTGCATGATATCAAATTAAGAGTGGGTGAATTTCATCAGGAGCTTATTTCATGTTTTGTGTTGGAAGGTCTTCCTGCTCCTGTGGTGTTGGGTTTACCGTGGTTAAGCAAACATAATCCGTCCATTGACTGGCATACTAGACAAATTGTGGATTGGGGCGATTATTGTGTTGACAATTGCCTTAATACATCTTTTTCTGCTTTAACCACTAAGACTCTTCCTTCTTTTATATCGGATTTCTCTGATGTATTTTCTGAAGGTGGATGTCAGGATTTACCCCCTCACCGGGAATACGATTGTCCTATCAATCTTATCCCTGGAACAAGATTGCCTAAATCTAGGCTGTATAACCTTTCTGGACCTGAGAGAACGGCCATGAAGGAATATATTGCTGAGAGTTTGGCCAAAGGACATATTAGGCCTTCCAAATCTCCTGTGGCAGCAGGGTTCTTTTTTGTTAAAAAAAAGGACGGATCCCTTAGGCCATGTCTGGATTTCCGTGAACTCAATAGGATTACTGTCCGTGATCCGTACCCCCTTCCTTTGATTCCTGACTTGTTTAACCAGATTGTGGATGCCAAGGTGTTCTCCAAGTTGGACTTAAGGGGGGCATATAATCTGGTCAGGATCAAGGAAGGGGATGAATGGAAGACGGCCTTTAACACTCCTGAGGGCCACTTTGAGAACCTGGTCATGCCTTTTGGGTTGACCAATGCTCCTGCTGTCTTCCAGCATTTTGTTAATGACATTTTTCATCATCTTGTGGGGAGGTTTGTAGTCGTGTATTTGGATGACATACTAATCTATTCTCCAGATATTGTGACACATCAGGATCACGTGAGGCAGGTGTTGCAAATCTTAAGAGATAACAAGTTGTATGCAAAATTAGAGAAATGTGCTTTTGCTGTACATGAGGTACAATTCTTAGGATACCTGCTTTCATCTTCAGGTTTTCGTATGGATCCAGAGAAGGTCTGTGCTGTTCTGAACTGGGACCGACCTGAAAATCTGAAGGCTCTTATGCGATTTTTGGGGTTCACCAACTATTACCGAAAATTTATTAAGAACTATTCGACTATGGTTAAACCCTTAACTGACATGACTAAGAAAGGGACGGATGTCTCAGTGTGGTCTGATGCAGCATTGCAAGCCTTCTCTGCTGTAAAGGAGTGCTTTTCTTCTGCCCCTATATTGGTGCAGCCAGATGTTTCACAACCTTTCATTGTGGAGGTTGACGCATCCGATGTGGGGGTAGGAGCTGTGTTATCACAGGGCCCGTCACCTGGTAAATGGCACCCATGTGCTTTTTTTTCGAAGAAACTCTCTGTGGCGGAGAGAAATTATGATGTGGGTAACCGAGAGTTACTGGCCATTAAGTTGGCTTTTGAGGAATGGCGTCATTGGTTGGAAGGGGCGAATCATCCAATCACGGTATTCACTGATCACAAAAATCTGGCTTACATGGAGTCGGCTAGACGACTTAATCCGAGGCAGGCCAGATGGTCTTTGTTCTTCACCAGATTCAATTTCATTGTCACATACCGTCCTGGGGTTAAGAATGTGAAGGCGGATGCCTTGTCACGTAGTTTTCCCGGAGGTGGTGATTTTGAAGATCCTAGCCCTATACTGTCTGAAGGAGTGGTGATATCCGCTCTTTACCCTGATCTTGAGGCTAAAGTGTTTGAGGCCCAGGGAGATGCGCCGGAGTCTTGCCCTCCCGGGAAGTTGTTTGTTCCTTCTGATTTGCGTCATAAGGTTTTTGAGGAGCATCATTCTTCGGTGCTTGCGGGACACCCTGGGAGTAAATCCACTGTCGACCTCATCTCTCGTAGATTCTGGTGGCCAGGTCTGCGTAAGTGTGTTGAGGAATATGTGTCAGCCTGTAGTGTCTGTGCACGCTCTAAGGTGACACATACTCGTCCCTCTGGATCCCTACTTCCATTACCCATCCCGTCCAGACCATGGACTCACCTATCCATGGACTTCATCACTGATCTGCCTGAGTCGTCTGGTAAGACAGTTATTCTGGTGGTTGTAGATCGTTTTAGTAAAATGGCGCACTTTATTGCATTACCCGGACTCCCCAATGCTAAAACTCTTGCACAAGTGTTTGTTGACAATATTGTGAAACTTCATGGCATTCCCACTGACGTTGTCTCTGATCGTGGGACTCAGTTTGTGTCCAGATTCTGGAGGGCGTTCTGTACTCGGCTCGGGGTACAACTGTCTTTCTCCTCTGCCTTTCATCCCCAGACGAATGGACAGACTGAGCGTACCAATCAGAATCTGGAGACTTATTTGAGATGCTTTGTCTCTGAGAACCAGGAGGAGTGGTCCTCGTTTTTGTCTCTGGCTGAGTTTGCCATAAATAATCGCAGACAGGACTCCACTGGTAAGTCACCATTTTTTGGTGCATATGGCTTTCACCCGCAGTTTGGCACATTTTGTGGTTCTGATACTTCTGGTATTCCTGAGGAAGAACGTTTTTCGTCATCATTGTCTTCCATATGGCGAAAAAATTCAAAGTAACTTGATAAATGTGGGTAACAAGTACAAACGTGTGGCTGACAGGAGACGCATGAATGGTCCGGACCTAAATGTGGGTGATTCTGTGTGGCTGTCTACTAGGAACATTAAGTTGAAAGTTCCTTCATGGAAGTTGGGTCCAAGATTTATTGGCCCATATAAAATCACGGCCATTATTAATCCTGTAGCATTTCGTCTTGAACTTCCGCAGGCCCTGAAAATCCATAATGTGTTTCACAGATGTTTGTTGAAGAGGTATGTTGAACCTCTGGAGCCATCTCCCTTGCCACCCGCGCCTGTCTTGGTGGATGGTAATTTGGAATTTCAGATTGTCAAGATCATTGATTCTCGAGTTCTTCGTGGGACCCTTCAATATCTGGTTCATTGGAAGGGTTATGGTCCTGAGGAGAGGTCATGGGTACCGGCATCTGACGTGAATGCCAGTCGTTTGGTAAAAGCCTTTCACAGGTGTCACCCTGATAAAGTTGGTCCTGGGTGCCCGGAGGTCACCCGTAAAAGGGGAGGTAATGTCACGAGTGGTCTTGCATCTGGAATCAGACGTTCTGCGCGGCTTTCTAAGTGACAGGTTTGACAGGCTATTCCCTGTGGTTTGGGTGCTGTTCACCACACCCCTTTCCCTCAGCTGTTGCCGCTGGGCAATTAGCTGTCTCCTACTTACCTCTTCCTCTCCCAGTATCCCTTGCGGTTTATATCTGCTACATCCCTGGTTGAGAGTGGTGTGGATCTCGGCTGAGATCCTGTTGCTGAGTTCTACTTAAAGTTAAGTGTTTTCCCTTCCTTTGGTTATTCCTGTTTGAGTCTCCTGTTCCTCCTTACGCTTGGAGGAACAGGTTACTCTCTTGTGTCATTAGACTGCAGGGTGTTCTAGGGTTTATTCAGATTAGGTTCCTGTGTATGAGCTTTCCTACCACCCGGGTTAGTTCATACTGGTAGCCAGCTAGGGCCTAGTCTTAGGGTCCCCTGCAGGAGGTGACCAGTTCCCTGGTTTTGTCTGTTCCCATCCCTCATACGCTCGGTGTGGCTTTTCCCCCCACACCCGAGCGTGACAATTAATTTTTGAACAGAATTAAATCTTGTTTTTGTGCTGCCATTTTCTAACCTTTTTTTTTCTGGCGATTGTCTTAGGTAGGGTCTCATTTTTTGCAGGACGAGATGACAGTTTGATTTGTACCATTTTGGGGTAAATATGCCTTTTTGAACTCCTGCTATTACACTTTTTTGTGAGGCAAGGTGACAAAAATGGCTGTTTTGGCCGAGTTTTTTTTTTTTAATATTTTTTACAGAGTTCACCTGAGGGGGAATATAATGTGATATTTTTATAGAGCAAGTTGTTACGGATGCGGCAATACCCAATATATCTAACATTTTATTTTTGGTAAGTTTTACACATTAGATGCATTTTTGAACAGAATTAAATCTTGTTTTTGTCCTGCCATTTTCAGAGAGCCATATATTTTTATTTTTCTGGCGATTGTCTTCGGTAGGGTATTAATTTCTGCGGGATGAGATGGCGGTTTTATTGGTACCATTTTGGGGTAAATAGACCTTTTTTATCGCCTGCTATTACACTTTTTGTGAAAGTAGGTGACCAATAAATGGCTGTTTTGTCATAGGTTTTTTTTTTTTTTTTTTTTTTTTTACAGCGTTTACCTGAGGGGGAATATAATGTGATATTTTTATAGAGCAGGTTGTTACGGACGCGGAAATACCCAATATATCTAACATTTTATTTTTGGTAAGTTTTACACATTACAGTAGATGCATTTTTGAACAGAATTAAATCTTGTTTTTGTGCTGCCAATTTCAGAGAGTCATATTTTTTTATTTTTCAGGCGATTATCTTAGTTAGGGTCTCATTTTTTGCGGGACGTAATGACGGTTTGATTGGTACCATTTTGGTGTACATAAGCTTTTTTGATC
Source organism: Rhinella marina (assembly GCA_900303285.1). NCBI lineage: Eukaryota > Metazoa > Chordata > Amphibia > Anura > Bufonidae > Rhinella > Rhinella marina. The sequence goes on from ONZH01008257.1 coordinate 19,305, forward strand.
GCGTGGTATTACACTTTTTGTGAGGAAAGAGGGGAAAAAATGGCTGTTTTGGTTAGTTTGTTTTTTTTTTTTTTACAGCATTCACCTGGGGGGCCATCTCATGTAATAATTTTATAGAGCAGGTTGTTACGGACGCGCAATACCCAATATGTCTAACATTTTTATTTTTGGTAAGTTTTACACATTAGATGCATGTTTGAACAAAATAAAATCTTTTTTTGTATTGCCATATTCTGAGAGCCATATTTTTTTTCGGGATTGTCTTAGGTAGGGTCTAATTTTTTGCGGGACGAGATGACGATTTGAGTGGTACAATTTTGGGGTAAATATGCCTTTTTGATCGCATGGTATTACACTTTTTGTGGGGGAAGGTTTTGGGACAGTTTTTTTTTTTTTTACTGCGTTCACCTTTCAGGGTGGATCATGTGATATTTTTATAGAGCCGGTCGATACGGATGCGGCGATGCCTAATATGTATACTTTTCTTTTTTCCCTTTTTTCCCAATTTTTTTTTACTTTTTTGGGGGGGAAAATGGCGTTTTTTTTTTTACTTGAAACTTTTATTATTTTTTAAAAAACTTTATTTTTTAACTTTTTAAACTTTTTTTTTATTTCACTTTATTTAACTTTTGGGGGTCTGATCCCCTTTACACTGCATTACAATTCTTCTGGATTGTAATACATTGGTTGGAAGTGTATTACCAGTGTAATACAGGGGGCTGGAGCTCACAGGCTTCCGTAGATGGCAGACCGGTGCATAAGGAAGGCATCCGGCTGCCATCTAAGTCATCGGGTCCCCGTCACAGCAGCGCGGGAACCCGATGGACTCCCCTGCATGCCGCCCGCACCACATGTGCCGTGGTCAGCGCTGACCGCGGCACATGAAGGGTTAATGCGCTGGCATTGGTGCTGGTGCAGCTCCTGCGTAGTACTACGGCGCCGGGCGGCAAGACCCTTCCCGCAGCGCCGTACATGTATGGAGCTGGTCGGGAAGGGGTTAAAACAGATATATATATAACAAAAAATATTAAATATAAAAATTAAAAATCTATAAAAATATGAACAAATATAGAAGCTGACAACTTAATAAATGGTACTAATAAATACACCGGCAATATTGGCAACCTATATCCAGCAACAATGACAGCCTGTAGATACCGACAAAGAATAGCGGCTGATACAAAGGACACCTTGAATCCAAACATGAGCTTGGTGTCTTTAGTGTCACAATGACCAGATGGTATTTGCAGGAATAAAGGTTAGTATATGTATATTAGCATCCGACCCTCTCAGGTGTAATCACTGCTTCAGATATGTAAATCCTCTTGTAGATTCCAGTACATTAATATCGCAGGTTCACATAAAAATTCAACCCTAATTAATATACCAGGTTCCTATGAAAACGGACATCACTTTCCTGCCTCTTTAGGGTTAGTGAGTGAATACGTTCTCCTTATTACAGGGAGAGGACTCCTTTGTTGGCAGCAGGTGGCTAACACATAAAGTCCCTGTTTGGCGTGCAGCCCGCCAGTCTTGCACAGAGTATCGGTCACGTGGTACTACGCTCATGTGGTCAAACTGGTCAGCTGACCCCTTTCGTCATTCGCAGGTCCTGTGCAAGTAAAAAGGATTCTCCCTTTCTTTTCTTTGCAGGAGGACAAATGGCCTTTCTTTAAAATGGAGTATTTAGTGAAAATTTGGGTCCGGACCCTCAATTACTCCAGCACCATACGCGTTTCGGAGGTGCGCCCTCCTTCCTCAGTGGCTAATGAAAGAAAAGGTCCATATTGCCTCTTTTTATAGTGCCTGATGTGAATTATCATAGATCATAGATATCCACAAAATCTGGGCTGGAATAAGAGCAATAACTGATTCCCCTCATCTTCCATTGGAAATAAAAGGCACAAAAAAACATATATAAACATCAAATATATATATATATATATATGGCATAAACATAAAAGACCAAAATGTGGAGAGACAGGATATAGTACGTGTATATATATATATGGGAATCTATTCTCTGTGTCCAGTGGACATCTATCATTGTGTACATGGCTCAGTGGGAGGTGAACCCTATACATAAACCTCTATAGACTTTCTCTCAGATTGTCAGATGTTTTATAATTGAAGAAGCGCCCAAACCCAAGGGGAGATTGTGGTGCTGGAAATAGTCGGACCACGATGTCTTATCGGATCTGAGCCCTCCATATCTCCATTTCAGCGTTTAAACCTGATGGATTAATTGTGTTGAAGTCAAAGCTTCTTTTGGATTCGCTATGTGGTCACCCCCTCTCGCATGGGGCCTTATTGTTTCAATAGCTGCAAATGATACCAGTCCTGGACCCTTATTGTGAAACTCACTGAACCATTTCTGATATATGATAGGTGTTCAGAAATACGTCTTTTTCAGAGTCCTTTTGGTTCTACCAACATATTGCTTGTCACACAGACACTACAATACATCTATAACGTTGGTAGAATCACATGTACGGCTAGGGCTAGACGGCAACAGTTGTCCCACGACAGCCGTCGCAGCCTGATCCCTGAGTAGCGGGAATCCCATAGAGATCCGTGTTGGGGGGGCGTGGCCGGATGGGGAGCTGAGCGGACGCTAACCGCCGAGCTCCGGGACCTGCAAAGCTCTTACAGAGGCACACAGCAGGGTAAAATACCCACAGACCGCACAACAGTCTCAGGATACCTCCCAGATACGACCCCTTCACGTTCCAGCCATGGGTCGGGCGAAGAAAAAGGACGACGCGCCCGACAAGCTCGAGGTATTCAGCAGGGCAGCGGGGGGAAAACAAGATGGCGCCCGCTCACCACAAGGAGCATGAGAATTATAAAATGCCGTCCACAGCGCGCTCCCCAAGTGCAGCGACAACAGTGCTACATATATTCCTGGCATAAATACTCTATTAACAGCGTCACCCTCCCTACCAAAGAATACTGTATGAACCCACTTCTCCTCATAAAGAAAATACATCCCATCAGGAAAAAAGTACCTCAGCTTGTCAATCTATCCCTGCAGTCTGAACCTGTCACTGAATCCACTCTAAGGTCCCTATTATCTCATCTGAGACACTCAACACATCCGCCTTACAGAGAGATCACTCATATAGAAAATAAGATGGAAGAATATACTAATGCCCACAACCAATTAGTGGACGCACAGAACGATGCTGAAGATGAAATATCAGCATTGAAACTTAAATTAGCGGATCTAGAGGACCGTTCAATACGCAACAATTTATGGTTCATTGGGATCCCTGAAACAGTAGAATCAAATGACATCAAGGATTTCCTTACAGATTACTTTGTCTCTCTAATCCCTACAGCAAAGCAAAGAGATCTCCCAATAGATAGAGCGCACAGAATTCCGAAACCCAAAAGCGCCCCTAATGCTGCTCCAAGGGACATTATTGCAAGATTGCACTTTTACCATTTCAAAGAACTAGTGCTTAAAGCGGTTACTTCAACTCCAAATCTGCCTGACCGATTCAAGAACATTCTAATATTCTCCGACCTCTCAGCAGCTACTTTAAATAGAAGAAGAGAATCCGCCTCGGCTCCCAAAGTCCTGAGAGACCAAAACCTTCCATATAAATGGGGATACCCAGTAAAGCTTCTAATCTTCAAGAATGGAATCATCTACACTATATCATCTCCAAGCCATGCCATGAAACTCCTACAGAAATGGTCCCTGGCTACCGTGGACCAAGATAGCATTTCACCGTTGAAGAAAAGACCTCCTACACTAGCCAAAGAATGGACATGAGAACACTTCGGATAAGAAAGGACAATCTCTCTTTATGACTCAGGATATATCCTTTTACCTTTCAGTTATTAGTTTTCGTATCTTATTTGCAGGCCTCTTGAGTGATGCTTTGCTAGTTTTCTATTCACCACCTCCCATTGTTATCTGGATAAATTGGTATCCAGTAGGTTCTCGTAGAACCAGACTCTAATTCTCCGAATTGTTATTGACAGGGTTGAATTGTTTTTCGGCCTTGTCTAAGTCCTTCTTTGTTTCTCCCTACTTTTTGTTATTTTACATTTTCCTTAGTTTAACCGCTAAGTGAATAGTAAGCTCATTACATACACATTCATTAATGGTTATCAAACTCGCTTCAATTAATGTAAATGGACTAAAAGATCCCTATTATGGAAAGAAGCCAATTCTCTTAAATGTGATGTGTTCTGTATTCAAGAAACTCACTTGAATGACTCAGATACCCACAGGCTTAAAAACAAAAAAATTCCTAACATGTTTGCCTCCCCGCAGTGAATAAGAAAAGAGGAGTAATCATTGCCATAAAAGACTCCTTATCTTTCCAACTAATACAAAGATACATCACATGAATTTGTAATATTAATAATGTGTTGTACACATTCGTCTCCCTGTATGCCCCCAACACTAACCAATTGGATTTTGTGAAGGAAGTAATATCCATGGCCAAATCCCTTAAACAAGGCTCGCTGATAATCTGTGGAGATTTTAATCTTCCTCCTTCTCCCTCCCTCGATAAATCAAAATGCACAAAATCCCGATCCTCATTACAATTCTCGCACCATTTATTGGCAGATTTATATGACTCCTGGAGGGTACTACACGTATCAGAGCGAGATTACACCTTCTACTCCTACCCCCATAAACAATATTCCAGAATTAATTTAATAATAGTTGATAAATGGTCCCTGCAAAATATTAAATCCTCCAATATCGGATCTATACGTGGTCCAATCACGCACCAGTATCCTGCAAAATTTCCTCCTCACGTACTCTGGAGAGCCAATAACTATCATTTATCCCTCCCGTCCACACAAATGCAAATTGAGAATGCTCTTCAAGAATATTTTCAATCCAACAACACCCCAGAGATTCAACCCACTACGATTTGGTGCGCACAAATGGCCTTCATAAGAGGTCACCTTATTCCTATTTCAAGCTTTCTCAAAAAACAAAGACGTATCTGTACAGAACAACCAATCTCTGCTATATCTAAATTGGAAACAACCCAAAAAACAATCCTTCTCACACCACACTTAACCAGCTTAAAGACTTGCGCTTTGAGTTATATCAATTAGACCAAAGCAATTTTGAACACAATCTAAGAAAATCTAAATCTAAATACTATGCTCAAGGGAATAGGGCAAGCAAAATCTTAGCCAACAAAATTAGAACCACTAACAATAAGAAGAAGATACCCTTTATTTACAACTCCCGCAAAGAAAAGATTATTAACCCTCAAAGTATTGCAGACACATTTGCTGAATATTACAATGATTTATATAACCTTAAAAATAACACCTCAATTCCCCAACCAACTTCTGCCCTCATTAATAACTTCCTTTCAAATATTGATCTGCCTAAACTATCCTCGGAACAATTGGCACAAATTAACAAACCTTTTACCTCAGCAGAAATATCTACAATAATTAGATCAACTAAAAATAACAAGTCCCCAGGCCCAGATGGCCTTACTACCGAATACTTATTACTAAGATATTTGGTAAAATACTTGCACCTCATCTTCTGACTACTTTCTCCCATATAATGAATACAGGGAATATCCCACCCGAAATGCTCCAAGCCAATATAGTGGCGCTCCCTAAACCAGGGAAATCCTCTGACTCCTAGGGAATTTTCACCCCATATCCCTCTTGAATTCAGATTTAAAAATCTATTCTAAATTACTAGAAAACAGGCTTTCTCCCTTAATACCAAATCTGGTTCATCTTGATCAAGTAGGATTTGTTAAATCTAGACAAACTTTAGATGGTACTAGACGTATCATAGATCTCATGTATGTTGCTACAACAAAACGGACGCCTTCCCTTTTCCTATCACTGGACGCCGAAAAGGCGTTTGATAGGATTCATTGGGGATACCTGGAAGCAGTTTTGTCAAAATTCGGAATTTTGGAATGTTTTGCCAAAGCCATATTCAAAACCCTCAGCTAAAGTTTTTATAAATGGTATGTTGTCTAACCAATTTCCTATAAATAATGGAACTAGACAGGGATGCCCACTTTCTTCCATTATCTTTGCATTAATTATCGAACCATTAGCGGAAAGTATAAGATCTCATCCTCAAATTTCGGGTATAGAGGTTGGCAATTCTAACCATAAGATGACATAATATTGACCCTTACCAATCCCTCAGTGTCCCTACCTAAAATAATGGAAACTCTGCAGTCTTTCAGTTTAATCTCTTACTATAGTTTTAATGTAAGCTAAATGTCAAGTTCTAAACTTGGGCCTTAAAGATTCGGATATTTCATTATTTAAAACTAACTTCCCCTTTAAATGGAACTCTGAATACATAACGTATTTGGGAATCCAATTAACTCCCAAACTCACTAACCTTTTACCACTTAATCTTAACACCTTGTTTGGGAAACATAAAAATGACCTAAACATAATGAAAAAGCATGAAATTTCATGGATGGGAAGAATTTCAGCTTTGAAAATGTTCATGATCCCACAGATCCTTTATCTGTTCCGCAATTTACCAATACCTATCTATCTAATAATTCCTTTGGCAGCACTGGAGAAATGCATACCGAATCTAAAGATCTCTGACTTTTTAAGCTCTTAATCTCAGAATTCCTAAAAGAGACTTTTTTAAATATTTACAAATCAGACATTTTTTTTATCTACGGTGAATTTCCCAGTGACTGCCGAAAAATCCCAACTGACTAAACTGCTTTGTAATCCGTCCCCCAATCTTAAAGCTCTATCTCTTATTATTATATGACTGAAGGGCAAAAACCGCTAATGTCCTCCCTGACTGGGAAGCGGGAATCTGCACTCAAATATATTTTCTCACCAGAACAATGGGAAATGGCGTTCTCAATTTTAAGTTCGCGCTCAAAATGCATTAACCACCTGGAAAATGCCAGGAAGATCTTTTTTAGATGGTATTATACGCCCTATAGATTATCTTTAATGTATCCCACATCGTCTCATAAGTGCTGGAGATGCTCTTTAGTAAATGCAGACATGGAGCATATATGGTGGGAATGGAAGAGTATAACCCCCTCTATGGAACTCGGTTAATATGATTCTCTCACAATGATGCGGATTTCCCATTTCCCTGTCAATAGAACAAGCCCTACTCTCCGTCAATCTAGACGTTTGCCCGGATTCCCTAAGAACTGGTATAATTCATTTAATTATAGCTTCTAGGATGAAAATTGCCAAATACTGGAAAAATCCATCTCCTCCTCCTATAACGGAAACAGTGAGTTGTGTTAATGACAATGAAATGATTACCAGAATACCCAGATGGAAATCTAATCGGTACGCCTGGCTTCACTCTGAATACAACAAAGTCCGGTGATAGAACACTGAGCTTATTAGTGTTTTTACCTTTTTCATTTTCGGTTTACCCTTCTTCAGTCCTGTATGGTTCTGTTTAATGGTCCTCTTGTTATCTGGACTATAAGAATCTTAGTATGGAAACATCGCATATTTTTGTTTGTAATATCATATTTTATTTTATTTTGTAAAATGCGTTTTATGTAATGCTTTGTATTTCTTTATTCATCTCTATGGGATCCCCGCTACTCAGGGATCGGGCTGCGACAACTGTCGCCGTGTAGCCCTAGCCTAAGGAACTCCTTTATTTGCCATTTAAAATCACTTTTTGTAGCGTGGATCCATTCAGTTTTTTCGGACCGGTAGTACATTTGCAAACCTCTGATATTGGCCCAGTTGATGATTGAATTGCTTGTGGATTTGTATTTCGTAGTTGGGGCAATTTGTAGTGACAGGGTCGGTTATAGGGAACCTATTACTGTCCCTGAGGAGATGGGGCCAATGTGTAGATAAAATTCTCTCAATTCTTCTATAGGGTTGATAATCCTCATGACTTCTTCTGTCCTTTGTTCACTACTATTTTCTATATTGAAGAAATCTTCCCTATTTAGACTTCTTTATTTAGGGGTTTTGTAATACATGTTCTGGGTGATCTTTATCTCTACAATCATGGACCATTTTAGAAGCTTCCGATTCAAAGGTATCATTTGAAGTGCAGTTGCGTTTAATGCGACGTAGCTGACTCGTAGGTACATTACAAGCCGCCTCGGAAGGTGACATATTTTATTATTATTATTATTATTATTATATTTTTCTGTTTTAATAAATTTCTTGTGACCTCGACAGTCCCAGTCTGACAGAGTCCTGGGGAAGGGTGACCCGGAGGTACTGCACCAATCTAATCCACCTCCAGTGTGAGCCCTTTAACTCTTTTTGTCACTGATATCATTTGTATTAACCCCTTGGCGCAAATGGATTGAACTGTACGTCCATTTTGCTAGTGAGTTGGCGGAAATGGACGTACAGTTCCGTCCATCGGGTAATCGCCACCCACGGCCACCGGGGGGGAAGAATCGCCGGATTACCTGTTCCCGGAGCTGACTGCCATTCACCACTTGCCGGCACGGGCCCAATCAGACTTGTCCCGTGTCGGCGATCGTTGTGATTGGCTAGTCAGTTCTGACTAGCCAATCACGATCGCTGGGAGGGACAGGATGAGCTGTCACCGCCTCTGACAAGCTCCGAGATCTCATCCTTTCTGTCAGAGCTTGTCAGAGACGGTTTATGCTATTCCTGAGCCCTGTCAGGGGAAAAAAAAGTTAAAAAATCTAATGAAGTGAAAAATAATCACTACACATACACTTCCTATACTACCCTGTCTCCCCTGACCCCTGACCTATTCCGACTCCTGACCCATCCTGACCTATTCTGACTCCTGACCCATCCTGACCCCTGACCCTTAGCCATCACCTGTTAACCTTTTATTTGTCTTTTTTCTTCTTCTCAGTTTTATAAAAATAAAAATATAAATCCCCCCCCCCCAAAAAAAAAAAAAAAATTAGTTACTCCCATCGTGACCTGTGGCCCCTCCACTTATTTTCCGTAACTGTCATTACAGCTAAATCTGTAGGTAGTGGTGACCGCTTTGCTTTGCATCCAGGTGTGCCCTCTAGCGCAATTGTTTTTGTTTATAGTGACCGGTGGCCCCTTCCGTCAACTACCGCTGTGTCATCAGTTGTTACCAGTGACCCCCTCCATCAATCTCAGTGTCAGCTATAGTAACTGTCTCTACCACCTGTCCGTCAAAATGGCAAAGCGATTGTATTCCACAGAGGAAGCGTACGCCATGATTTGCTCTGACACAGAGTCTGCAAGTGAAGATGAAATGGAGTTTGCCATTTCATCTTTATCTAGTGAGTCAGAGGAACCCCCTGCACAGCGCACAAGAGCTGCTAGTCCTGAGCAAGCTGGTCCAAGTCATGATTTGTGGACACTGTCGGCTATGGTCCCCAAATTCCAGAATTTACTGCTCGTCCAGGGATTACTGTACAGACGGCAGAATTTCAAGAGTTGGACGAATTAATACATTTGATGGTCCAGCAGACCAATCTTTATGCAAGCCAGTTTCTTGCACAAAACCCACAATCCCACTATGGAAAAGCCCAAAACTGGATCCCCCAAAAATCCAAAAGAAATTCAGCAATTTTGGGGCCTTTTGCTTAACATGGGCCTTGTAAAAAAACCGACATTTAGGGACTACTGGTCTTCTGACATTTTATACCCCACTTTATGCCACCATCATGACCAGGACGCGCTTTGAGACCCTTAGGAAATTTCTCCATTATAGTGACAATTCCCTCTGCCCACCGCGCCAAGACCCCAGCTGTGACAGGCTGTACAAAATCAGGCCACTCATCGACCATTATAATAAACTTTTTTCAGAACTTTACACCCCCCAAAAAAAAATATTGGTTGATGAATCCCTCGTAAACTTTAAAGGGAGGCTGCATTTTCGGCAGTACCTTCCAAATAAAAGGGCGATGTACAAATTGTGTGAAAACACCACTGGCTACACACACCGCTTTAAAGTTTACAAGGGAAAAGAGGGAAAAAAAGGGATTTAATTTACCCCCTTTTAGACAAAGGGTATAATCTATATCTGGACAATTTTTACACAAGTATTCCCCTTCTAAAAAGTCTTATGTCCAGAAACACGGTGGCCTGTGGCACCATCAGAAAAAATCAGAGGGGACTTCCAAAGCCATTGGGCAGACTGTGAAAAGGGGGGAAGTAGGGCAGTCTGCAACGGAAATCTGCTGCTTGTTCGCTACAAGGACAAACGAGATGTCCTAATTCTAACATCTATTCGTGGCGACAGCAGCAGAATCGTTCCAGTACGTGGCTCAAGTTCCAGCATCAGCAAACCAGTATGCATAGTGGACTACAACCACTACATGGGTGGGGTAGACTTATCCGACCAGGTCCTCAAGCCTTACAGCGCCATGCGTAAGAGCTACAAAAAGCTGGGAGTCTACTTCACCCAAATGGCATTGCACAAGTCATTTGTTTTAGCCAGAAATGCTGGAAACCGTAACAGATATCTCCACTTTCAGGAGAAGGTGATAAAGGCCCTGCTATTCGAAGATGAAGAAGGGGAGGGCACCTCAATTAACATAAGCCGAATTGTACCTGGCCAACATTTTCCCTCTGAAGTGCCCCCAACCCAGAAGAAAAAGCGAGCCCAAAAACGCTGTCGCATATGTGCAAAAAGAGGGATCCGAAAGGAGACCAGTTACCAATGTAACACTTGCCCCAGTAAACCAGGGCTTTGCATGAATGAATGCTTTAAAGTTTTTCAGACCTCTTTAGAACTTTAACAATTTTAAATTAATTTAACTTTTCTGCCGTTCGCTAGAGAGAACGGCGCATGTGCGGGATTTAAGAAGAAACCGCCGATGACACAGCCAGGGGAGGGGGAGGACAACAGCAGATTCAAAGAAGAGAGTGATGATGCTGGGGGACGAGGGGCCCACCCCCGGCACTGGTGTAGCTGTTCGGCCTCCACTGTACGATAAAGTAAGTTTTTTCACAAACTACAGGGGTGATTTTTGTAAACTTTTACAGTTTATTGATGTGCTCTAAGGGGCGGATATGGGGGTATAGGGGAATATTTGGAGCTTCCTGATGACAGGTTCCCTTTCAGTTACGCTTCCATTAGTTCTGCAGGGGAATTTGTTCTACACCTCACTTTATTTTGTCCACTAATATGACGGAAGAATAATGGAATATTGCCACAATGGAAGACATTAGAGATCTACAGAAATCAATGGAGTCTTTAGGTTTCTCCTAACTTCCATTACAATCACCGTATATATATATATCAGAAGTGTCAACTATGCCTAACATTTTGATAACACCCCTCCCAAAAATTTACCTCACTATACCCCTAGATGAATACCAAATGCATAACACTTGTGGGGTCAAAATGCTCACTTTACCCCTTTATAAAATCCTTGAGGGGTGTAGTTTCCAAAATGGGGTCACTTGTAGGGGGTTTCCCATGTGTAGGTGCTTTAGGATCACAGCAAACACATTGTGCCACCTGAAAACTTTTTGGGCAAAATCTGCTCTCCAAAAGCCCAATTGTGTTCCTTCCCTTCTGTGCCGTGCTGTGTGCCCAAATAGATCTTTACTTCCACATGTGGGGTCTTTTTGTGATCAGGAGAAATTGTGTAACAAATTTTCTTTTTTTTTTTTGACTAACCCCTGATCAATGAGTACATTTTAAGGCTAAATTAAAGAATTATTGAAAAAAAGTTAAAATTGTAAATTTAACCTCCATTTTGCTTTAATTCTGGTGAAGCACTCAAAGGGTTAACACACTTTGCAAATGTTGTTTGGAAAAGCTTGAGGGGTGCAGTTTTTAAAATGGGGTTATTTATGGCGGTATTCCAAAATATGGGCCATGCAAAGCCTTTCAATATTGACCTGGCCACTAAAAAATGGATTTTGAAAATTTCTTGAAAATTTGGAAATTTGCTGTTGGAACTCTAAGCCTTCTGAAACACTAAAAATAGAAAAGGATATTCAAAAAATGATGCCAACATAAAGCAGACATATAGGGAGTTTAAGATACAACTGAAATTCGGTGCTAAGACTATCTGTCTTAAAAGCAGAACATTTAGAATTTTGAAAATTATGTTTTTTCAAAAATTTCACCAAATTTGCACTTTTTTCATAAATAAACACAAAACATATCCACCAAATTGTACCATTTTTATGAAGTACAACATGTCACGAGAAAACAATCTCAGAATGGCTTGGATAAGTAAAAGCGTTCCAAAGTTATTAACACAAAGTGCCGCATGTCAGATTGAAAAAATTTGGCTCGGTCCTTAAAGGGGTTATCCCACGAATAATGTAAAAAATGAAAATCAGACAGCATACAGGACATGACAATCTCTTTCTAACAAAGCTAGAACCAGCCCTGTACCTCACATGGATCCAGAGATCTCCCCATTCATTGCTCTGCTAGATTTGTATCAAGCTGACAGCTCAGGGGGAGTCTTTTCTGCTGCAGCTAAGGTGCGTGTCCATGCTCTGCCTATCACAGCTCAGGAGGCGTGTCCATGATCTCCCTATCACAGCTCAGGGTGTGTCTCAGCTTTACCTATCACAGCTCAGGAGGTGTGTCTCAGCTTTACCTATCACAGCTCAGGAGGCGTGTCTCAGCTCTCCCTATCACAGCTCAGGAGGCGTGTCTCAGCTCTCCCTATCACATCTCAGGAGGGGTGTCTCAGCTCTCCCTATCACAGCTCAGGAGGCGTGTCTCAGCTCTCCCTATCACAGCTTAGGGGGCGTGTCTCAGCTCTCCCTATCACAGCTCAGGAGACAGTTGAAAGTTGAAACTGAGCATGTGCGGCCTGCTCAGTGAATAGGTCAAAGAAATAAGAAATTAAGTGGTCCTATACAGATACATTTTATTGAATAACTCAGTAGCTATACAGAATTTTTAATTACATGCAATTACAAAAGTATTCAGATCCAGGTGCTGGTTTGAAAACCGTAGAATATTTTTCGCGGGACAACCCCTTTAAGACCAAAACAACCTGCAGCGTCAAGGGGTTAATATATTACCGGGGTATTTATGGGTTTTCTTTCAGTAAATTAGATGCAAATCTTTTTTTGTTGTTTTGCCTTCCTCTGGATCAGTTTGCATGAGCGGAGGGCTTCCTTCAGCCTCATAAACTGTAGAAAGGGTTAATGGGGTGACCCCTCTGTGGGTGGATCCTTTGATGGTGGACATGGAGTCTTCATTAGTACAAGTAAAAACTGACAAATCCTGGTGCGTTGTTACCTGAGGTCCATGGTCTTGTCTTGACTAGCAGCATGCATTACGAATGATCAGAAGTTCTGTGGGCAGAAGACCAGGCCCGTCACAGTATAAGGTATGAGGCGAGCTACACCAAACACCCCAGAAATGATCACACTTTTGGGGTCGATTGCGATGTTTAAGTACTAAGGTAACATGAGGTAAGATGTGATTTCTCTGTGTCTTCCACACATTAGGCCCGGACCACTGCTGAGGAGCTGGCGGTAAAGTCTCCTTGTGTCCTGCACATTGTAGACGGATTTTCAGCAGGGCGCGAGGATTCTGACTCGGCTGGGATGGAACTTTTTGGCCACATCCGGTGACCTTAGTTATCAGGTCTTATACAGATTTAATGGATTACAGAAGGATCCAAGTTCTTCCATTTCAGGACTTCTTGGTTTTGCATTGTTGATCAGGACGAGTATTAATATGAAGAACAGGTCGTCTCCTGTCAATCAAACATGCCGAACAGATGGCTCACCCAGTCTTGGGTGAATGCTATATCTCCTCAAAGGGCAGGAGTAATCCCAGCATTAATTAGTCTCTTAGATACATGTTCAAAAACATCAACCGTGTGGTGTGGTCAGTCGTTTCACAGAACTCTTTATTAGATGGACTATCGCTTTTGGTTTGATCCCTCTGCCTTCTTAAGATAAAAATCTAGATGAGACAACTCTGCTGACTCCACCCTCGAGATGAGGCGACTCTGCTGACTCCACCCTCAAGATGAGGCGACTCTGCTGACTCCACCCTCTGGATGAGGCGACTCTGCTGACTCCACCCTCTGGATGAGGCACTCTGCTGACTCTACCCTCAAGATGAGGAGACTCTGCTGACTCCACCCTCAAGATGAGGCGACTCTGCTGACTCCACCCTCAAGATGAGGCGACTCTGCTGACTCCACCTTCTGGATGAGGCAACTCTGCTGACTCCACCCTCTAGATGAGGTGACTCTGATGACTTCACGCTCTAGATGAGGCGACTATGCTGACTCCACCCTCTAGATGAGGTGACTGTGATGACTCCACCCTCTAGATGAGGCAACTCTGCTGACTCCACCCTCTAGATGAAGCGACTCTGCTGACTCCACCCTCAAAATGAGGTGACTGTGCTGACTCCACCATCGAAATGAGGTGACTCTGCAAACTCCACCATCGAGATGAGGAGACTCTGCTGACTCCATCCTCAAGATGAGACGACTCTGGTGATTCCACCCTCAAGATGAGTTGACTCTGCTGACTCCACCCTCTAGATAGTAATGCCTTCTGACTCTATGTTCCAATAGTAATGAAAAGACTCTGCTGAGCCCGCCATTTAGATGAGACGACTCTGCTAACGCTACCCTCTAATACTAATGAGATGAATCTGCTGACCCAGACCTCTAATGGTAATTTGATGACACACCACATCTAATGATAATGACATGCCTCTGCTGACCTCAGTCTTTAATGATGAGATGACTCTGCTGAACAAGCCCTCTAATGATAATGAGATGACTCTAAAGACTTCTACATCTAATTGTAATGAGATAACTGCTGATTTCATCCTCCAATGATAATGAGATGACTGCTGAAACCACCCTCTAATGATAATGAGATGACTCTGCTGATTCCACCTTCTAATGATGAGATGACTCTGCTGAGCCCACACTCTAATAGACTCTGCTGAGCTTGCACTGTAATGGTGGGCTGTCTCTGCTGACCTCAGCCTCTAATGGGCATATGGTCTAATGGTAATGAGACGACTATGCTGAGCATACCCTCTAATGGTGAGCTGTCTCTGCTGACCTCAGCCTCTAATGGGAATATGGTCTAATGGTAATGAGACGACTATGCTGAGCATACACTCTACTGGTGAGCTGTCTCTGCTGACCTCAGCCTCTAATGGGAATATGGTCTAATGGTAATGAGACGACTCTGCTGAGCATACACTCTAATGGTGAGCTGTCTCTCCTGACCTCAGCCTCTAATGGGCATATGGTCTAATGGTAATGAGACGACTCTGCTGAGCATACACTCTAATGGTGGGCTGTCTCTGCTGACCTCAGCCTCTAATGGGAATATGGTCTAATGGTAATGAGACGACTATGCTGAGCATACACTCTAATGGTGGGCTGTCTCTGCTGACCTCAGCCTCTAATGGGTATATGGTCTAATGTTAATGAGACGACTCTGCTGAGCATACAGTCTAATGGTGAGCTGTCTCTGCTGACCTCAGCCTCTAATGGGCATATGGTCTAATGGTAATGAGACGACTATGCTGAGCATACCCTCTAATGGTGAGCTGTCTCTGCTGACCTCCAGCCTCTAATGGGAATATGGTCTAATGGTAATGAGACGACTCTGCTGAGCATACCCTCTAATGGTGAGCTGTCTCTGCTGACCTCAGCCTCTAATGGGAATATGGTCTAATGGTAATGAGACGACTATGCTGAGCATACACTCTACTGGTGAGCTGTCTCTGCTGACCTCAGCCTCTAATGGGAATATGGTCTAATGGTAATGAGACGACTCTGCTGAGCATACCCTCTAATGGTGAGCTGTCTCTGCTGACCTCAGCCTCTAATGGGTATATGGTCTACTGGTAATGAGACGACTATGCTGAGCATACACTCTACTGGTGGGCTGTCTCTGCTGACCTCAGCCTCTAATGGGTATATGGTCTAATGGTAATGAGACGACTCTGCTGAGCATACCCTCTAATGGTGGGCTGTCTCTGCTGACCTCAGCCTCTAATGGGAATATGGTCTAATGGTAATGAGACGACTATGCTGAGCATACCCTCTAATGGTGAGCTGTCTCTGCTGACCTCAGCCTCTAATGGGTATATGGTCTAATGGTAATGAGACGACTATGCTGAGCATACACTCTACTGGTGGGCTGTCTCTGCTGACCTCAGCCTCTAATGGGAATATGGTCTAATGGTAATGAGACGACTATGCTGAGCATACCCTCTAATGGTGAGCTGTCTCTGCTGACCTCAGCCTCTAATGGGTATATGGTCTAATGGTAATGAGACGACTATGCTGAGCATACACTCTACTGGTGGGCTGTCTCTGCTGACCTCAGCCTCTAATGGTAATGAGACGACTATGCTGAGAATACACTCTAATGGTGAGCTGTCTCTGCTGACCTGTTCCACTCTACACACCAAAGCTAACAAGTGAGCTGCAGAAAATGGAAATGTCAGTGAATGAACTGAAATTATTTTTAATCTGTTCAGATAAACATCATCTTAAAGCGCATATGTCAGTAGGATCAACCCCATGAAATCAGCCATAATGCCTGGTGGGGCTTCTGTCTCCCGAACCGCAGCATCATTTAGAAGTGTATGGAGGAGGCCCTAGCCTCTTGGTGCACCTTCGCGCCTCTGCTCCATCTGATTGACAGAGCCTGGCCCTGGAGCAGAGATGTCTCAGCAGAGTGGGGAATGAAAGGTATGGTTTAAATCAGCTGGGGCAGCCCTAACAGGCCCTGTGTCAGGTCTAACAGGGTTGATCCTACTGGCACTGAAGACTGAACACTCAAAACAACCGATGCTGCCAACCAATCAAAGGTGGCACCTGAGAAGCTGGTCGCAAAATAACTCAGTGACGCTGATAAAACATCCATTAAAAATGTGGGTGTGACAGAGCGCACTCTGCAGAAAAAAAAACGCTACACAACAGAAAACAGGTGTGGACATGCTTTACAGACTCTGACAACTTCCAGAACAAAAGGGAAGGCATTGTAAGACTGTGCCCTATAGTCAGCCGGCGAGCAGTGGTAACCTCAGTCTGTGGTTGTCACCGTCATCCATGACCCCAGAAGACGAAACCATCAGGAACCTGGAGCTGATCCATTTAGGCAGGAATTCTGCTCCTGAGGGTCGCAGTGCAGCAACGCATTTAGCAACAAGGCAGCTCCAACACAACCGGCTGCCTATTCAGATGAGTCCCAAAGGAGAAGCAGGTCCCACCTCCACCAAGAAGTATCAAATGCTTCTTGTCCTCAAGGAGAACAGAGCTGTGTCCATGCAGCATCAGAGGCCACTCCAGTGAGGTCTGCAGGAAGGAGCAAGAGAGTGACCATGAGGACTGGGGCAGAAAGAACCCACCTCAGCAAGAGTCCAGCATGACAGTCTGTAATGGGGACAGGACAGTGTAGATGGAGGACCAGGAGTGAAGAGGCAGAGGTTATGGAGGATCAGGAGTGAAGAAGCAGAGGTGATGGAGGATCTGGAGTGAAGAGGCAGAAATGATGGAGGATCAGGAGTGAAGAGGCAGAGGTGATGGAGGATCAGGAGTGAAGAGGCAGAAATGATGGAGGATCAGGAGTGAAGAGTCAGAGGTGATGGAGGATCAGGAGTGAAGAGGCAGAGGTGATGGAGGATCAGGAGTGAAGAGGC
Source organism: Rhinella marina (assembly GCA_900303285.1). Taxonomy (NCBI): domain Eukaryota; kingdom Metazoa; phylum Chordata; class Amphibia; order Anura; family Bufonidae; genus Rhinella; species Rhinella marina. The sequence continues at coordinate 36,889 of ONZH01008257.1, forward strand.
AGAGGTGATGGAGGATCAGGAGTGAAGAGGCAGAAATGATGGAGGATCAGGAGTGAAGAGGCAGAGGTGATGGAGGATCAGGAGTGAAGAGTCAGAGGTGATGGAGGATCAGGAGTGAAGAGGCAGAGGTGATGGAGGATCAGGAGTGAAGAGGCACAAATGATGGAGGATCAGGAGTGAAGAGGCAGAAGTGATGGAGGATCAGGAGTGAAGAGACAGAGGTGATGGGAATGAGGAGCGAAGAGGCAGAGGTTATGGAGGATCAGGAGTGAAGAAGCAGAGGTGATGGAGAATCAGGAGTGAAGAGACAGAGGTGATGGAGGATCAGGAGTGAAGAGGCAGAAGTGATGGAGGATCAGGAGTGAAGAGGCAGAGGTGAATGGAGGATCAGGAGTGAAGAGGCAGAGGTGATGGAGGATCAGGAGTGAAGAGGCAGAAATGATGGAGGATCAGGAGTGAAGAGGCAGAGGTGATGGAGGATCAGGAGTGAAGAGGCAGAAATGATGGAGGATCAGGAGTGAAGAGGCAGAAATGATGGAGGATCAGGAGTGAAGAGGCAGAAATGGTGGAGGATCAGGAGTGAAGAGGCATAGGTGATGGAATGAGGAGCGAAGAGGCAGAGGTGATGTAGGATCAGGAGTGAAGAAGCAGAGGTGATGTAGGATCAGGAGTGAAGAAGCAGAGGTGATGGAGGATCAGGAGTGAAGAAGCAGAGGTGATGGAGGATCAGGAGTGAAGAGGCAGAAATGGTGGAGGATCAGGAGTGAAGAGGCAGAGGTGATGGAGGATCAGGAGTGAAGAGGCAGAAATGATGGAGGATCAGGAGTGAAGAGTCAGAGGTGATGGGAATGAGGAGCGAAAAGGCAGAGGTGATGGAGGATCAGGATAGAAGAGGCAGAGGTGATGGGAATGAGGAGCGAAGAGGCAGAGGTGATGGAGGATCAGGAGTGAAGAAGCAGAGGTGATGGAGGATCAGGAGTGAAGAGGCAGAAATGATGGAGGATCAGGAGTGAAGAGGCAGAGGTGATGGAGGATCAGGAGTGAAGAGGCACAAATGATGGAGGATCAGGAGTGAAGAGGCAGAAGTGATGGAGGATCAGGAGCGAAGAGGCAGAGGTGATGGGAATGAGGAGCGAAAAGGCAAAGGTGATGGAGGATCAGGAGTGAAGAGGCAGAAGTGATGAAGGATCAGGAGTGAAGAGGCAGAGGTGATGGAGGATCAGGAGTGAAGAGGCAGAGGTGATGGAGGATCAGGAGTGAAGAGGCAGAGGTGATGGAGGATCAGGAGTGAAGAGGCAGAAATGAATGGAGGATCAGGAGTGAAGAGGCAGAAATGGTGGAGGATCAGGAGTGAAGAGGCAGAGGTGATGGGAATGAGGAGCGAAGAGGCAGAGGTGATGTAGGATCAGGAGTGAAGAGGCAGAGGTGATGGAGGATCAGGAGTGAAGAGGCAGAAATGATGGAGGATCAGGAGTGAAGAGGCAGAAATGGTGGAGGATCAGGAGTGAAGAGGCAGAGGTGATGGGAATGAGGAGCGAAGAGGCAGAGGTGATGTAGGATCAGGAGTGAAGAAGCAGAGGTGATGTAGGATCAGGAGTGAAGAAGCAGAGGTGATGGAGGATCAGGAGTGAAGAAGCAGAGGTGATGGAGGATCAGGAGTGAAGAGGCAGAAATGGTGGAGGATCAGGAGTGAAGAGGCAGAGGTGATGGAGGATCAGGAGTGAAGAGGCAGAAATGATGGAGGATCAGGAGTGAAGAGTCAGAGGTGATGGAGGATCAGGAGTGAAGAGGCAGAGGTGATGGAGGATCAGGAGCGAAGAGGCAGAGGTGATGGGAATGAGGAGCGAAGAGGCAGAGGTGATGGAGGATCAGGAGTGAAGAAGCAGAGGTGATGGAGGATCAGGAGTGAAGAGGCAGAGGTGATGGGAATGAGGAGCGAAAAGGCAGAGGTGATGGAGGATCAGGATAGAAGAGGCAGAGGTGATGGGAATGAGGAGCGAAGAGGCAGAGGTGATGGAGGATCAGGAGTGAAGAAGCAGAGGTGATGGAGGATCAGGAGTGAAGAGGCAGAAATGATGGAGGATCAGGAGTGAAGAGGCAGAAATGGTGGAGGATCAGGAGTGAAGAGGCAGAGGTGATGGGAATGAGGAGCGAAGAGGCAGAGGTGATGTAGGATCAGGAGTGAAGAAGCAGAGGTGATGCAGGATCAGGAGTGAAGAAGCAGAGGTGATGGAGGATCAGGAGTGAAGAAGCAGAGGTGATGGAGGATCAGGAGTGAAGAGGCAGAAATGGTGGAGGATCAGGAGTGAAGAGGCAGAGGTGATGGAGGATCAGGAGTGAAGAGGCAGAAATGATGGAGGATCAGGAGTGAAGAGTCAGAGGTGATGGAGGATCAGGAGTGAAGAGGCAGAGGTGATGAAGGATCAGGAGCGAAGAGGCAGAGGTGATGGGAATGAGGAGCGAAAAGGCAGAGGTGATGGAGGATCAGGATAGAAGAGGCAGAGGTGATGGGAATGAGGAGCGAAGAGGCAGAGGTGATGGAGGATCAGGAGTGAAGAAGCAGAGGTGATGGAGGATCAGGAGTGAAGAGGCAGAAATGATGGAGGATCAGGAGTGAAGAGGCAGAGGTGATGGAGGATCAGGAGTGAAGAGGCACAAATGATGGAGGATCAGGAGTGAAGAGGCAGAAGTGATGGAGGATCAGGAGCGAAGAGGCAGAGGTGATGGAATGAGGAGCGAAAAGGCAAGGTGATGGAGGATCAGGAAGTGAAGAGGCAGAAGTGATGAAGGATCAGGAGTGAAGAGGCAGAGGTGATGGAGGATCAGAGTGAAAAGGCAGAGGTGATGGCAGGATCAGGAGTGAAAGGCAGAGTGATGGAGGATCAGGAGTGAAGAGGCAGGGGTGATGGGGATGAGGATTGAAGATGCAGAGGTGATGGAAGATCAGGAGTGAAGAGGCAGAGGTGATGGAGGATCAGGAGTGAAGAGGCAGAAGTGATGGAGGATCAGGAGTGAAGAGGCAGGGGTGATGGGGATGAGGATGAGGATTGAAGATGCAGAGGTGATGAAAGATCAGGAGTGAAGAGGCAGAGGTGATGGAGGATCAGGAGTGAAGAGGCAAGAAGTGATGGAGGATCAGGAGTGAAGAGGCAGAAGTGATGGAGGATCAGGAGTGAAGAGGCAGAGGTGATGGAGGATCAGGAGTGAAGAGGGCAGAAGGATGAGGCAGAAGTGAAGAGGATCAGAAATGATGAAGAGGCAGAGGTGATTTGAGGCAATGAGGACGATGAAGCAGGGGGACCTGAGAGACAGTAGCTGGCATGTTGTGAGTAGGGATGACATGACATGAGTGTTTCCACACAAGGTTGAGAGTCCTGCTTTCTTCCATGTCTTCTTGTGTCGTCTCCTGCTAAATGGATGTTACCACAAGAAATGTGAATACTCACTGAGTCAATCCGGAAATCAGAGACCTGTCCAGTGATCAGATCCACTATTGACAGTCCAGGAACTCCCCGAGCATGAATCCAGACCCCACCAACCAGCAACAGCTTCTCACCAATGACGTGTGAGGTGTGAGAGTATCTAGACGATGACAAGATGGTGCATAATCATACAACCTACAAGCCTCACAACATGACTGCCTCATGCCGGACTCCAGGAAGCTGAAATGGGGGGAGCTGCTTGCAGCATGATTGGCCCCTGTACTGCTGTGGTAACGGTAGTTCACCTTCCTCATGGATGCTCTGTATAGTCATTTAGATAGCTTCCTGGAGACCTGTGAGGCTGAACGGGCAGCGGAGGAACCGGAGTCACAGGAAGGAGGGGAATGAAAATAAATGCAGACAAAAAAAATGGACGGAATCAATGTGACTTCTAATCGCTTCCCATCACCTTTCATCATACACATAATGAGGTCACTCTTTCCTCGCATACATGATGAGGTGACTCTTTCCTCACACATACACGATGAGGTCACTGTTCCCTCACACACAGATGATGAGGTCACTCTTTCGTCATACACATTATGAGGTCACTCTTTCTTCATACACATAATGAGGTCACTCTTTCTTCATACACATAATGAGGTCACTCTTTCTTCATACACATAATGAGGTCACTCTTTCTTCATACACATAATGAGGTCACTCTTTCTTCATACACATAATGAGGTCACTCTTTCGTCATACACATAATGAGGTCACTCTTTCTTCATACACATAATGAGGTCACTCTTTCGTCATACACATAATGAGGTCACTCTTTCTTCATACACATAATGAGGTCACTCTTTCCTCGCATACATGATGAGGTGACTCTTTCCTCACACACACACGATGAGGTCACTGTTCCCTCACACACACATGATGTTCTCCACACATGATGATGTCACTCTGTTCTCCACACATGTGATGCCACTGGTCCACTACACATGATCACACTTCCACATGATGATGTCACTCTGTCCTCCACACATGATGATGCCACTCTGTCCTCCACACATGATGATGTCACTCTGGTCTCTACACATGATGATGTCACTCTGTCCTCCACACATGATGATGTCACTCTGTCCTCCACACATTGATGGCCACTGTCCTCACACTGATGATGTCACTCTGGTCTCTACACATGATGAGTCACTCTGTCCTCCACACATGATGATGTCACACTCTGTCCCCACACATGATGATGCCACTCTGTTCTCCACACATGATGATGTCACTCTGTTCTCCACACATGATGATGTCACTCTGTTCTCCACACATGATGATGTCACTCTGTCCTCCACACACGATGATGTCACTCTGGTCTCTACACATGATGATGTCACTCTGGTCTCTACACATGATGATGTCACTCTGTCCTCCACACATGATGATGTCACTCTGTTCTCCACACATGATGATGTCACTCTGTCCTCCACACATGATGATGTCAATCTGTCCTCCACACATGATGATGTCACTCTGTCCTCCACACATGATGATGCCACTCTGGTCCACTACACATGATGTCACTCTGTCCTCCACACATGATGATGCCACTCTGGTCCTCTACACATGATGATGTCGCTTGGTTACCTGGGCATCAGCGGAGGGGTAGTGTCCAAATGTTCCCAAGAGAATTGAGATCCAGCAGGCTTCAGGATAGTAATGGAACCAGTGGGGACCCCGGACGCCAGAATTCCTCCTGATAACACGGCTCCCCCTTTCCATCCACAGGAACTGTGACTGTGACAACCCAGAGGGACCACGCCCTCCACTGCAACCTGACCACAAGAAAACTGAGTCAAACTCCATCCAAGGACAAAACATCATTACTGACTGATCTCATGACACTGCAGAACATCTCACATATTCCTGACTGATCTCATTACACTGCAGAACATCTCACACATCACTGACTGATCTGATTACACTGCAGAACATCTCACACATCACTGCCTGCGCTCACACCTGTGACACACCTGAGCCATGGACATGTCCTCTGTGTGGATAAACATGGCCTCCTGTAGAGCTGGTGACTCCAGAGAGCGACCTCCAAACACAAACACATAGAAGCGACCTGCGGAGGAGAAAAGGACTCGGGGTTTACTCTGTAACAGTTTGTCTTTGTGGAGTAGAGTGCCTTCCTGAAATCCTCTGTGCTGCTGTCAGGAAAGGCGACATGGAACATGTCCTGTGGAGCTGCAGTGAGCAGTCCACAGATCCTGATGGCCATCTGCACTGTGTGCTCCTCCCAGGCTTCTTGGCCATTACCAGGGACTTCAAGGCTGGATGGTCCATTTACTGGAGGTCAGAAATACTGAGCAGGAAGTACAACCCGAGCCCCAGAGCCTGAGAACATCGGCAGACGTGCTGCGCTCATAGGGAAAAAGTCAGAAGCCCGGTGTATACAGGAAAGGACTCAGAAACCCGGAGTATACAGGAAAGGCATCAGGAACCCAGTGAATACAGGAAAGGCGTCAGGAACCCGGAGTATACAGGAAAGGCATCAGGAACCCAGTGTATATAGGAAAGGCGTCAGGAACCCGGTGTATACAGGAAAGGTGTCAGGAACCCGGTGTATACAGGAAAGGTGTCAGGAACCCGGTGTATACAGAAAAGGCGTCAGTAGCCCGGTGTATACAGGAAAGGTGTCAGGAACCCGGTGTATACAGGAAAGGCGTCAAGAACCCAGTGTATATAGGAAAGGCGTCAGGAACCCGGAGTATACAGGAAAGGCATCAGGAACCCAGTGTATATAGGAAAGGCGTCAGGAGCCTGGTGTATACAGGTAAGGCGTCAGGAGCCGGGTGTATACAGGAAAGGCGTCAGGAACCCGCAGTATACAGGAAAGGCATCAGGAACCCAGTGTATACAGGAAAGGCGTCAGGAAACCCAGTGTATACAAGAAAGGCGTCAGGAACCCAGTGTATACAGGAAAGGCATCAGGAACCCAGTGTATACAGGGAAGGCGTCAGGAACCAGTGTATACATAAAAGGGCGTCAGGAAACCCGATGTATACAGGAAAGGCGTCAGGAACCCGATGTAACAGGAAAGGCGTCAGGAACCCGCAGTATACAGGAAGCTCAGGAACCCGCAATACAGGAAAGGCACAGGACCAGTATACAGGAAAGACGTCAGGAACCGCAGTGTAATACAGGAAAGGCGTCAGGAACCCAGTGTATACAGGAAAGGCGTCAGGAACCCAGTGTATACAGGAAAGGCGTCAGGAACCCAGTGTATACAGGAAAGGCGTCAGAACCCAGGTGTATACAGGAAAGGCCAGGAAACCAGTGTATACAGGAAAGGCGTCAGGAACCCCAGGTGTATACAGGAAAGGCGTCAGGAACCCGGTGTATACAGGAAAGGCGTCAGGAACTCAGGAAAACCCCGTGTATACAGGAAAGGCATCAGGAACCCCAGTGGTATACAGGAAAGGCAGGAACCCAGTATACAGGAAAGGCGTCAGGAACCCGGTGTATACAGGAAAGGCGTCAGGAACCCGGTGTATACAGGAAAGGCGTCAGGAACCCAGTGTATACAGGAAAGGCATCAGGAACCCGCAGTATACAGGAAAGGCATCAGGAACCCAGTGTATACAGGAAAGGCGTCAGGAACCCGGTGTATACAGGAAAGGCGTCAGGAACCCGGTGTATACAGGAAAGGCATCGGGAACCCAGTGTATATAGGAAAGGCGTCGGGAACCCGGTGTATACAGGAAAGCTGTCAGGAACCCGGTGTATACAGGAAAGGTGTCAGGAACCCGGTTTATACAGGAAAGGCGTCAGGAGCCCAGTATATACAGGAAAGGTGTCAGGAGCCCAGTATATACAGGAAAGGCGTCAGGAGCCTGGTGTATACAGGTAAGGCATCATGAGCCCGGTGTATACAGGAAAAGTGTCAGGGGCCTGGTGTATACAGATAAGGCGTCAGGAGCCCGGTGTATACAGGAAAGGTGTCAGGAGCCCGGTGTATACAGTTAAGGCACCAGGATGCATTTACAGGGAAGGTTCAGATTTTTGATAATGGGGGGGAGGGGGGGGGTTCCCAGCCGTTTTATGTACCATTCTGTTGCCCATCACTTCAGCCCTGACACAATGTTTCAGTCACTTTACGGTTCCTTACCGCAGAGAGAGACCTCAGTTGCTGTGTGCCTCCATCGCCGGAGCTCCGGGTGCAGAGTTCTTAGTATGATGGTCACTTGACCGGTCACCTTGTCATATGTGAGCATCTGAGCTTCACCAGCTGGACAAGAGGGAGAGAATCGACCACCAAGTACCAAAAGGCCGCCGCTCGTCAGGGGAGTGAGTGAGTGCAGGAGGCGTCCATCTGAACCAAAAAAGCACCATATCACACGAGAGCCCCCTCAATAGTACCTATCCTACAATACAGATGTCCTATAGAAGGGACTACAGGAAGTAGAGGTGCTCTGTGCTCACCCATCTCCAGCAGTCCTATAGAGAGGACTACAAGAAATAGATGTGTTCTGTGCTCAGCCATCTCCAGCAGTCCTATAGAGAGGACTACAGGAAATAAATGTGTTCTGTGCTCACCCATCTCCAGCAGTCCTATAGAGAGGACTACAGGAAATAAATGTGTTCTGTGCTCACCCATCTCCAGCAGTCCTATACAGAGGACTACACTAAATAGATGTGTTCTGTGCTCACCCATCTCCAGCAGTCCTATACAGAGGACTACAGTAAATAGATGTGTTCTGTGCTCACCCATCTCCAGCAGTCCTATACAGAGGACTACAGGAAATAAATGTGTTCTGTTGCCACCCATCTCCAGCAGTCTATAGAGAGACTACAGGAAATAATGTGTTCTGTGCTCACCATCTCCAGAAGTCCTATACAGAGGACTACAGTAAATAGATGTGTTCTGTGCTCACCCATCTCCAGCAGTCCTATAGAGAGAGGACTACAGAAATAATGTGTTTCTGTGCTCACCCATCTCCAGCAGTCCTATACAGAGGACTACACTAAATAGATGTGTTCTGTGCTCACCCATCTCCAGCAGTCCTACACAGAGGACTACACTAAATAGATGTGTTCTGTGCTCACCCATCTCCAGCAGTCCTATACAGAGGACTACAGGAAATAGATGTGTTCTGTGCTCACCCATCTCCAGCAGTCCTATACAGAGGACTACACTAAATAGATGTGTTTCTGTGGCTCACCCATCCATCTCCAGAGTCCTATACAGAGGACTACACTAAATAGATGTGTTCTGTGCTCAGCCATCTCCAGCAGTCCTATACAGAGGACTACAGGAAATAGATGTGTTCTGTGCTCACCCATCTCCAGCAGTCCTATACAGAGGACTACAGGAAATAGATGGTGTTCTGTGCTCACCCATCTCCAGCAGTCTTATACAGAGGACTACAGAAATAGACTGTGCTCATGGGACCGTAGTAATTACCCCATTGGCTTGTGGTCACCTCTCTGCTCCAGGCGTCTTGTTCCTGTAGTAACAGATGGAGATCTTTCAATCTCTGGTGTTTGCCATTTCCTTCACCAAACCCGCCAGTAGTCAGAATGGACTGAGACGAAACTAAACAGGAGCGATGACTAAATCGACGTAATCCACGGGCGGCTGGGGACAGGAGTCGAGCAAGGACAGCCCCACCAGAAGATGGAGGGGGCAACACAGCGAAGTCTGTGGAGCAGAATTAAGACATACTGATGGATGAGATCCACAAATATAGATGGACAAAGAGGCCCCCCAACTCAGAGATAGAGACAGGGCAGAGGAACCTTCCAACACAAAGATGGAGACAAGACAGAGGAACCTCCCAACACAGAAATAGAGACAGGGCAGAGGAACCTTCCAACACAGAGATAGAGAAAGGGCAGATGACCCCCCAACACAGAGATAGAGACAGGGCAGAGGAAACTTCCAACACAAAGATGGAGAAAAGACAGAGGAGATCCCACCTACAAATACAGATTGTCACAGAACAGAGGAGATCCCACCTATACAAACAAATTCTACCTACAGATATAGATGGTGAAAGGGCAGTGGGGATCCCAGATAGTGACAGGACAGAGTAGATTCCACCTACAGACATAGAAGGTGACAGACGGAGGAGATCCCACCTACACATACAAATGGTGACAGGTCAGAGGAGATCCCACCTACACATACAAATGGTGACAGGACAGAGGAGATCCCACCTACACATACAGATGGTGACAGGACAGATGAGATTCCTCCTACAGATACAGGTGGAGACAGGACATACAAGATCCCACTACAGACACAGATGGTGACAGGACAAAGGAGATTCAACCTACAGATGCAGATGGTGACAGGACAGAGGAGATTCCTCCTACAGATACAGGTGGAGACAGGACATATGAGATCCCACTACAGACACAGATGGTGACAGGACAGAGGAGATTCCTCCTACAGATACAGGTGGAGACAGGACATACGAGATCCCCCTACAGATGCAGATAGTGACAGGACAGAGGAGATTCCTCCTACAGGTCAGAGTAGATCCCACGTACAGATATAGATGGTGACAGGACAGAGGAGATCCAACTACAGATACAGATGGTGACAGGACAGAGGAGATTCCACCTACAGATACATGTGGTGACAGGACAGAGGAGATTCTACCTACAGATACATGTGGTGACAGGACAGAGGAGATTCCACCTACAGATACATGTGGTGACAGGACAGAGGAGATTCCATCTACAGACACAGGTGGTGACAGGACAGAGGAGATTCCTCCTACAGATACAGATGGTGACAGGACAGAGGAGATCTCCCTAAATATACAGATGGTGACAGGATATATGAGATTCCCCTACAGAAACAGGTGGTGACAAGACAGAGGAGATCCCACCTAAACATACAGATGGTGACAGGACAGAGTAGATCTCATCTACAGATACAGATGGAGAAAGGACACATGAGATCCCCCTACAGACCAGATGTGGTGACAAGACAGAGGAGATTCCTCCTACAGACACAGGTGGTGACAGGACAGAGGCGATCCCACCTACACATACAGATAGTGACAAGTCAGAGGAGTTCCCACCTACACATACAGATGGTGACAAGACAGAGGAGATCCCACCTACAGACACAGATGGTGACAGGACAGAGGCGATCTCATCTACAGACACAGGTGGTGACAGGACAGAGAAGATTTCTCCTACAGACACAGATGGTGACAGGACAGAGGAGATCTTCATCTACAGACACAGGTGGTGACAGGACAGAGGAGATTCCTCCTACAGACACAGATTGTGACAGGAAAGAGGAGATCCCCCTACATATACAGATGGTGACAAGAAAGAGGTGATCCCCCTACAGATACATATGGTGATAGGATATAAGAGATCCCCCTTCAGACACAGGTGGTAACAGGACAGAGGAGATTCCACCTACAGATATAAATGGTGACAGAAGAGAGAAAATCCTCCTACAGATATAGATGGTGACAGGGCAGAGGAGATTCCACCTACAGACACAGGTGGTGACTGGACATAGGAGATTCCTTCTACAGACACAGGTGGTGACAGGACAGAAGAGAGTCCACCTACAGACACAGATGGGGACAGGACAGAGAAGATTCCACCTACAGACATAGGTGGTGACAGGACAAAGGAGATTCCTCCTACAGACACAGGTGGTGACAGGATAGTGGCGATCCCACCTACAGACACAGATGGGGACAGGACAGAAGAGATTCCTCCTACAGATACAGATGGGGACAGGACATACGAGATCCCCCTACAGACACAGATGGTGACAGGACAGAGGAGATTCCTCTTACAGATACAGATGGTGACAGGATAGAGGAGATTCCACCTACAGACACAGATGGTGACAGGACAGAGAAGATTCCACCTACAGATACAGGTGGTGAAAGTACAGAGGAGATTCCACCTACAGACACAGGTGGTGACAGGACTGAGGAGATCCCACCTACAGACACAGATGGGGACAGGACAGAAGAGATTCCTCCTACAGATACAGATGGGGACAGGACATACGAGATCCCCCTACAGACACAGATGGTGACAGGACAGAGGAGATTCCTCTTACAGATACAGATGGTGACAGGATAGAGGAGATTCCTCCTACAGACACAGTGACAGGACAGAGGAGATCCCCCTACAGACAGAGGTGGTGACAGGACAGAGGAGATCTCATCTACAGACACAGGTGGTGACAGGACAGAGGAGATCCCCCTACAGACAAAGATAGTGACAGGACAGAGGAGATTCCACCTACAGATACATGTGGTGAAAGGACAGAGGAGATTCCACCTACAGACACAGGTGATGACAGGACAGAAAAGATTTCTCCTACAGACACAGACGGTGACTAGGACAGAGGAGATCCCGCTACAGACACAGGTGGTGACAGGACTGAGAAGATTCCTCCTACAGACACAGGTGGTGACAGTTCAGAGAAGATTCCACCTACAGACATAGGTGGTGACAGGACAAAGGAGATTCCTCCTACAGACACAGGTGGTGACAGGATAGTGGCGATCCCACCTACAGACACAGATGGGGACAGGACAGAAGAGATTCCTCCTACAGATACAGATGGGGACAGGACATACGAGATCCCCCTACAGACACAGATGGTGACAGGACAGAGGAGATTCCTCTTACAGATACAGATGGTGACAGGATAGAGGAGATTCCTCCTACAGACACAGTGACAGGACAGAGGAGATCCCCCTACAGACAGAGGTGGTGACAGGACAGAGGAGATCTCATCTACAGACACAGGTGGTGACAGGACAGAGGAGATCCCCCTACAGACAAAGATAGTGACAGGACAGAGGAGATTCCACCTACAGATACATGTGGTGAAAGGACAGAGGAGATTCCACCTACAGACACAGGTGATGACAGGACAGAAAAGATTTCTCCTACAGACACAGATGGTGACTAGGACAGAGGAGATCCTGCTACAGACACAGGTGGTGACAGGACTGAGAAGATTCCTCCTACAGACACAGGTGGTGACAGTTCAGAGAAGATTCCACCTACAGACATAGGTGGTGACAGGACAAAGGAGATTCCTCCTACAGACACAGGTGGTGACAGGATAGTGGCGATCCCACCTACAGACACAGATGGGGACAGGACAGAAGAGATTCCTCCTACAGATACAGATGGGGACAGGACATACGAGATCCCCCTACAGACACAGATGGTGACAGGACAGAGGAGATTCCTCTTACAGATACAGATGGTGACAGGATAGAGGAGATTCCACCTACAGACACGGATGGTGACAGGACAGAGAAGATTCCACCTACAGATACAGGTGGTGACAGTACAGAGGAGATTCCACCTACAGACACAGGTGGTGACAGGACTGAGGAGATCCCACCTACAGACACAGATGGGGACAGGACAGAAGAGATTCCTCCTACAGATACAGATGGGGACAGGACATACGAGATCCCCCTACAGACACAGATGGTGACAGGACAGAGGAGATTCCTCTTACAGATACAGATGGTGACAGGATAGAGGAGATTCCACCTACAGACACAGATGGTGACAGGACAGAGAAGATTCCACCTACAGATACAGGTGGTGACAGTACAGAGGAGATTCCACCTACAGACACAGGTGGTGACAGGACTGAGGAGATCCCACCTACAGACACAGATGGGGACAGGACACAAGAGATTCCTCCTACAGATACAGATGGGGACAGGACATACGAGATCCCCCTACAGACACAGATGGTGACAGGACAGAGGAGATTCCTCTTACAGATACAGATGGTGACAGGATAGAGGAGATTCCTCCTACAGACACAGTGACAGGACAGAGGAGATCCCCCTACAGACAGAGGTGGTGACAGGACAGAGGAGATTTCATCTACAGACACAGGTGGTGACAGGACAGAGGAGATCCCCCTACAGACAAAGATAGTGACAGGACAGAGGAGATTCCACCTACAGATACATGTGGTGAAAGGACAGAGGAGATTCCACCTACAGACACAGGTGATGACAGGACAGAAAAGATTTCTCCTACAGACACAGATGGTGACTAGGACAGAGGAGATCCCGCTACAGACACAGGTGGTGACAGGACTGAGAAGATTCCTCCTACAGACACAGGTGGTGACAGTTCAGAGAAGATTCCACCTACAGATATAGGTGGTGACAGGACAGAGGGGATACCTCCTACAGACACAGGTGGTGACAGGACAGAGGGGATACCTCTTAGAGACACAGGTGGTGACAGGACAGAGGGGATACCCTTACAGATACAGATGGTGACAGGACAGAGGATATTCAACCTACAGATACAGATGGTGACAGGACAGAGGAAATTCCCTCTACAGACACAGATGGTGACAGGACAGAGGAGATCCCCCTACAGATACAGATGGTGACAGGACAAAGGAGACCCCCCTATAGACACAGATGGTGACAGGACAGAGGAAATCCCCCTACAGACACAGATGGTGACAGGACAGAGGAGATCCCCTACAGACACAGATGGTGACAGGACAGAGGAGATCTCATCTACAACACACAGATGGTGACAGGGCAGAGGAGATCCCCCTACAGATATACATGGTGACAGGATAGAGGAGATCCCCCTACAGATACAGATGGTGACAAGACAAAGAAGACTCCACCTACAGATACAGGTGGTGACAGGTCAGAGGAGATTCCACCTACAGACACAGGTGGTGACAGGACAGAGGAGATCTCATCTACAGATATAGATGGTGACAGGACAGAGAAGATCTCATCTACAGATAGTGACAGGACAGAGGAGATCTCATCTACAAATATACAGTACAGACCAAAAGTTTGGACACACCTTCTCATTCAAAGAGTTTTCTGTATTTTCTTGACTATGAAAATTGTAGATTCACACTGAAGGCATCAAAACTATGAATTAACACATGTGGAATTATATACTTAACAAAAAAGTGTGAAAGAACTGAAAATATGTCTTATATTCTAGGTTCTTCAAAGTAGCCACCTTTTGCTATGATTACTGCTTTGCACACTCTTGGCATTCTCTTGATGAGCTTCAAGAGGTAGTCACCTGAAATGGTATTCCAACAGTCTTGAAGGAGTTCCCAGAGATGCTTAGCACTTCTTGGCCCTTTTGCCTTCACTCTGCGGTCCAGATCACCCCAAACCATCTGGATTGGGTTCAGGTCAGGTGACTGTGGAGGCCAGGTCATCTGGCGTAGCACCCCATCACTCTCCTTCTTGGTCAAATAGCCCTTACACAGCCTGGAGGTGTGTTTGGGGTCATTGTCCTGTTGATAAATAAATGATGGTCCAACTAAACACAAACCGGATGGAATAGCATGCCGCTGCAAGATGCTGTGGTAGCCATGCTGGTTCAGTATAAATCCCCAACAGTGTCACCAGCATAGCACCATCACACCTCCTCCTCCATGTTTCACGGTGGGAACCAGGCATGTAGAGTCCATCCGTTCACCTTTTCTGCGTCGCACAAAGACACGGTGGTTGGAACCAAAGATCTCAAATTTGGACTCATCAGACCAAAGCACAGATTTCCACTGGTCTAATGTCCATTCCTTGTGTTCTCTTCTGCTTGTTGCCTGTCCTTAGTAGTGGTTTGCACCATGAAGGCCTGCTGCACACAGTCTCCTCTTAACAGTTGTTGTAGAGATGTGTCTTCTGCTAGAACTCTGTGTGGCATTGACCTGGTCTCTAATCTGAGGTGTTGTTAACCTGCCATTTCTGAGGCTGGTGACTTGGATGAACTTATCCTCCGAAGCAGAGGTGACTCTTGGTCTTCCTTTCCTGGGGCACTCTTCATGTCAGCTAGTTTCTTTGTAGCGCTTGATGGTTTTTGCGACTGCACTTGGGGACACGTTCAAAGACCTTCATTTCTTAAAGTAATGATGGCCACTCGTTTTTCTTTACTTAGCTGCTTTTTACTTGCCATAATACAAATTCTAACAGTCTATTCAGTAGGACTATCAGCTGTGTATCCACGTGACTTCTGCCCAACACAACTCATGGTCCCAACCCCATTTATACCTGACAGGGCACACCTGTGAAGTGAAAACCATTTCAGGTGACTACCTCTTGAAGCTCATCAAGAGAATGCCAAGAGTGTGCAAAGCAGTAATCAAAGCAAAATGTGGCTACTTTGAAGGACCTAGAATATAAGACATATTTACAGTGGTTTCACACTTTTTGTTAAGTCTATAATTCCACATGTGTTAATTCATAGTTTTGATGCCTTCAGTGTGAATCTACAATTTTCATAGTCATGAAAATACAGGAAACTCTTTGAATGAGAAGGTGTGTCCAAACTTTTGGTCCGTACTGTAGATGGTGACAGGACAGAGGATATCTCATCTACAGACACAGGTGGTGACAGGACAGATAAGATTCTACCTACAGATACAGTTGGTGACAGGACAGATAAGATTCTACCTACAGATACAGATGGTGACAGGACAGAGGAGATTCCTCCTACAGACATAGGTGGTGACAGGACAGAGGAGATCTCATCTACAGACACAGGTGGTGACAGGACAGAGAAGATTCTACCTACAAATACAGATGGTGACAGGACAGAGGAGATTCCTCCTACAGACATAGGTGGTGACAGGACAGAGTAGATCTCATCTACAGATCTACAGATACAGATGGTGACAAGACAGAGGAGATCTCATCTACAGATCTACAGGTGGTGACAGGACAGAGGAGATTCCACCTACAGATATAGATGGTGACAGGATAGAGGAGATTCCTCCTACAGACACAGGTGGTGACAGGATAGTTGAGATCTCACCTCTTGATATATAGGTACCTGCAATTTCAGTGACAGGCCGCAGGGCTGGAATGTCCGCCAGGTCCCCTTGTGATGCCACAAGGATGAAGTAATGAGAACACTTGAGATGAAGCTCCTACAACAAGCATTCATGTGTCAATACAAAAAACTATGCTATTGACACAATATCCTACAGTTTGCTGATGGGTGGGAACCTGGGCCCCCACAGAACGAAGAGGCTGCAGATGGGTCTGTGGGGTAGAACGCTCCTTCAGGCGTTCTCTCACTGTGCATCTGGTATTAGGATCAGAGCTTCTCACTTGGCCATTGTTCACATGATGTAGGTTCCACTAATGTACAGCCCACAGACACCACTTAATACACTCCATCACACAACACGACTCCACCGCACAGGACTGTGTTCACATCTGCGAGGCATCCAGTCTGACCCCCCCCCCTTACAGATCCAATCACATCGTAGTAGGGATTTGACTAGTGAACTTTCACCTGGATCGATACGATAATGGGATTTCCTGTTGTCCGATACTAGGCTGCACTACTGCATAGTTAGAGAACATGGTGCTCACCGATCTCAGTGCACACCATGTTCTCCTGAGTCCCTCCCTCTGCACTGTGACGCTGCCACCAATGAGAAGATTAAGGGGAGGGGGCTGTGGCTACTGCGCCACCAATGTATATAATACTGGGGGGGCTGCAGGCACTGCGCCAACAATGTATATAATACTCAGGAGGGTGGGGGGCTGTGGCGACTGTGGGTTGCAGTAAGGACTGATCTTGCCTTACCTCACCGGTCCCCTCCACACCCTGGACTATGTGCTCTGCCAATCAATGGCTGATGTGGGTCATTGACGTGAGCAGCTCACCTGTGGATCAGGTAGTGGCACACATGGACACGGTCACATGGAGAAGAAGGCCGCCACAATATGAAACTTTCCATCTCCATTAAAGGGAGTCACCTCATTTTCACCTATATAACTAACAGCACTGCCCCACAGAAGATTGCAGACACATCTCAGACATACCTGTGTGCACTGTGTGTGTATTCCTCGTTCAGAAAAAGCACTTTTATTCTGCAGGAAAACAGCTCCCAAGTGCCCGGCTGAAAGTGAAACTAAAAACAGCTTTCTCTCCTGACTCGATTCCTAACAGCTATATCTTCTGATATACTGGATATAATGCTGTGATTTTGGTTCATTTTAGAGCTTGGAATGTCAGTTTCAAAGAAG